>BEHA01001674.1:126709-176905 GCA_002897215.1 Eschscholzia californica subsp. californica
AATAGTTTCTAAACATTCCACATGAAGATATAGCTAAAAAATTGTCTCATATAGGAGAGGTAAGTGTATTTGTTTACCAGTCAAGGAAACCATATCTATCTGCAAAATGGTGTGGCTAACAACTTTTAGAGTCTTAGACGTTATCTGTTCAGATCGTGCAACCATAACCTGTGCAACATATTATAAGTTCACCATTTTCTGTGTTCTGTTCATGTTTCTAGTTCTTCTTTCCATGTTAGCAATTGGCTTGAGATGGGCGAAATGCCACTAACCTTGTACTTCTGATAGTTAATTCAAATAAAGATTGAGGTTTTCACCTGACGAGAATGAGAAGTGTAAGTAAAGATCATTTAAGACAAATAAAAAAAATAACAGTTTCAAGCTTTCAGTGAAATGAAAACGAACCTCAAATAAAGCATTTGAACTGGTGAAAAAATTGGGAACCAATAATTCGTATCATACCTGGCTGTTTTTCTGATCTTACGCCTCAAGAAATCTAACCTTCTCGACGCACCTCTCAGCTCGTTGGACAAATCTTGGATACCCTCATCTCGAGAGATCAGTCCGCGATCTTTTATATCAATCAAAAGCATTTCAGCCTTGCTCAGATTCTTTTCGTTAGAAACGGCATGGATGAGGAGAGCATAAGTGGTGATATTAGGCCAAAGGCCTGTTTGTTTCATCTCTTCATACAATTCAAATGCTCCATTAACTTCACAATTCTCACAAAGACCCTTAATGAGAACATTGTAAGCAACAACATCAAGCTTCATACCGAGGGACTCCATCACACCCCTCAATTCTAAAGCTTCAGAAAGTCGTGATTCTTTGCTGAGCATGTGCATTAAAGTTGTAAAAGTGGAACTTGTTGGAACTAGTCCAATCCGAAACATCCAATCGAAAACAAGCATTCCTTCTTCAGTTTTCCCACATCGAAGAAGTCCTCTAACAATAGAACTCTCAGCTACGTCACGAGATAACACATTTCGAACCACCATTTCATCTTTTAGCTTAAATGCTCCTTGTACATCCCCAATTCTACACATCCCATTTATCAAAGCTGTATAATTTTGATATTTCGGGACAAAACCCTTTTCCAACATTTCATGCAACATAATACAGGATCCACGAAACCCTCCTTTTTTGTTGAATCCGCTAACGATTTTACTGTACATTTCTAAGTCTATTATAACTCCTAGCCTGTTCATAGAATCTACAAGAAGAAAGATTTTACCCATTTCACATTTCTCACTGTACATGGTAATAAGCGTATTAAAAATCAAGCGATCGGGAAAACAGCTTTCCAGTATCATCTTTTCTAGAAATTTAACTCCAATATCAGGCAATCCTGACCGACAAAGTCCAAGAATCAAAGCATTGTAAGTGAGTTTATCAGGCACAAGGCCGCTCCTTCTCATGTCTTTATACAACATAAAACATTTCAGTAACTGATGTTTCTTGGAATACCCATGTAAAAGAATGTTATATGTAACCAAATTAGGTCTGAAGCCTTCAGAATCTCTCACTTCGGATAAAAAATGATCAACCTTTCGCATTTGTCCCATCCTTGAGTATCCGTCTATAATTACATTGAGTAAAACTGTATCAGAAGATAAGCCTTTGCCCTTCATCTCTTCATATAGATATGAAGCAGTTTTTACTTCACCTTCCTTGAGAAGACCATTGATGAGAGAAGTGTACATGACCTGGTTTGGAAATAGAATTCCCCTTTCCATCATTTTATTGAACAGAAGAATTGCAGTTGCCGTCTTATTGTTCCTACAAAATCCAGTGAGAAGAATAGAAAAAGTGTAAGAATTAGGTAGTACATTACTTTCTATCATCTCCTCGCATAATGCCAGGGCTTTTTCCAACTTCCCACTTTTGCACATCCCAACCAGTAATATATTATAAACAACACTATCTCTGGCAAAAGAGATGCCATAGAGTTCATTGAAGAATTTTTTGGCCTCCGAAAAATCTCCCCCCTTGCAAAGTCCTTTTAGTATATTTCCATACGTGAAAGAATTTGGTTGATTACCATGTTTAACCATTAAATCGAATACAGAAAGTGCTTTTAACCCGTCACCTTTTATTGCATACCCATTTATAACACAATTGAAGGTGCCAAGATCAGGTCTTAGCCCCATAATCTTCATGTGCTTCATGAAATTATCTGCTGATTCAAATTTTCTACTTTTACAAAGAGAACTAACCAACGTGTTGCAGGTGATAAGGTCCACATCGTGGTACTCACGATTCATACCTGCATAAATATTCATTGCCGACATAATTTTTCCCTCTTTACAACAACAGCTGATTAATGTAGAATACATCACAGAGTTGGGCAAAACTCCAGTTTTATACATCTTGGAAAGTATCTCCTTTGCTTGTACTATATTTCCTACTTTACAAAGTCCATTTACAAGTATTGTATATGTTACAACATCAGGATCCACACTAATCTCCAACATTTCATCGAACAATTTTAAGGCCTCGTTGAGTTGACCTTTTCGGACAAACCCGTCAATCAACATTGTGTATACTATATGACTAACACGCAAGCCATTTTTCCTCATTCTATCAATAAGACTTTTTGCAGCATCTAACTTGCCAGCCTTGCAAAGCCCATTTAAAAGAGCCCCATAACTAATCTCATTAGGCCGTAATCCTATTCTCTCCATTTGATCCAAAAGCTCTGAGGCTTCTTCCAAGCTTCCTCCTCTACAATTCCCATCTATCAGAGTATTATATGTAACAACATTTGGCACAACATTAGAACTCAACATCTCATTGAACAAACGGGTAGCAGCTCCTATCTTACCTTCTTTACAAAATCCTTTAACAAGAGTATTATAAGTGATATCATTGGGAAATAGTTTCTTCCTTCTCATCTTCTTTAGAAGTAAATAAGCTTTTGCACTCCTATCATTTTTACACAAGTTATCAACAAACATGTTATATGTACAAACATCTGCTTCAATTCCCTTGTGACCCATTAGATCCATCAGCTCAGAAGCTGCCTTAAACCGTCCCTTCTTGCAATAGCAATGAAGCAGAGTATTGTATGTAACTATAGACGGGACATAACCAGTTTCTTCCATCTTTCTTAAGAGATAACCAGCTTTCTTAAGTTTCCCTTCCACACAAAGCAAATGCAGAAGTATATTGAAAGTGCTCACATTCGGACAAATGTTCTTCACAAGCATCTCCTTGAAAAAGGACCAAACTGGTCCAACTTTCCCCTTCTTCACCATTGCAGATAAAAGAACATTACAAGTACAAACTGACGGTTTAAATCCACGAGAATACATCAAATGATAAACCTCTAATGCTTCATTTAACATTTCTTCTTGAACACAAATTCTAATCAAAAGGTCAAACAGAGAAGGATTCGAATTGCAGTAAGGGTATGTATCCATTAAAGCTCCAAAGAGAGACTTCGACCCCATATCCATTTTACAAAGATGTCTCAAAATTGATTTTGCAGGTTCATACATCCTAGCTTTAACCAGTATATGAGTTGTAATGCAAAATATATGAACGACATGATCGAATTTCAAACCTGGCTGCTGAATAACCCAATTTAGGAACTTCAAGGCAAGTTTCCCATGTACAGGTCTAAGAGACCTGAATGTATAGTTCATATGATTCAGTGACTCCCAGCGGTTAATAGTAAGAACTGTATAGATGCTGTTTCCTATGTCCTCAGCTGTTTATAACAGTAAGATTTTAAGCATAAGAACAGATAAGATCAAAATAAAGAAAACCCATGAAATCAGAATAACAACAAATTGATGTGTTAAGAAAAAATGAAAACTTTAACTTGTTAAGACACGATAATCTTAACCCTTAGTTGTGCTCAAAAGAAAAAAGATAAGAAACAAATCATGGATTTAATGGGTAAGTAGATGAAGAGGGGTTCAAGCATACCTGAGGTGGGTTTGGTGTCGCAGAATGGGTTCTTAATATCATCCGAAAATTTTCGTTTGCTCTTTCCAGAGGAATGAAAAAGAGAAAACGTTCGGGATTTCAAGTTTCTGTTTAGAATAGAAGAAACTCCTTTCGTTGGTAATGAACTCAAAGAAGAGAACATTTGTGAAACTCTTTTGAAAAGAAACGGCTTCCCTTGCATTTTGGGCGAGCAATATATAAAGTGGTCTGGACAACTATTTTATTTACCCAATTCTAAAAATTAAAAATGTTATATGAACGACAATTTTTAGGAGCCAAACAAAGGGTAGCCCACTAGTAAATACATTTACTCTGCAAGGCAGAGGTCCCGGTTCGATCAATGGAAGTGCAAATCCAGAAACACTGAACTTGGGTATAAATAAAATAATATATGTTGATTATAGGTCATTTTCATTTCGTCGGGCGGTAGGACATTTTTATTTCGTCGATCTTTAGGTCAGTAGTATGTCGGCAGTTATCGAATGCCTTTGTAATGACCATTGTAGTCAATACTAAAAAAAACAGTTTTTAGGTATACATTATTTTATTATATTTCACTCATGTCCTCTAGAAATTAGATGTTTTGTTTTAAGTCTTCCCTCTTTCCGTCCATAAATCTTAGACTTTATTCTACTTGTTCTTCTTCTTCATCACCCACAAATTTATTTTAAGTCTTCCCTCTTTTCGTCCATAAGTCATAGACTTTATTCTACTTCTTCTTCCTCATCACCACAAATTTATAGATAGAGAAACTTTGGAGAGACATTATTGATCGTGGCACAAAAAAAATTAAAAGGAAAATGTAAAAGAATTTTCCTAAGGTTTATTCCAACATAATAATAAGATTTGAGATGTTTTTTCGTCAAATTTGTTAGATTTTTGTTTGAATCTTCCTTAAATATAAGTTGTTGAACAAAATTAACACAATCTATGGAAGATTTGGTCTTTTTCATGAACCCAAGAACCCCTCCAAATCAAACAATTAAAACCTAGAAAATGATTTTTGGCATCAAATAACAAGTAGATATGCTCGTGTTTTGCGACAAACTACAAGAAATCTTCTCATAATTTTCGTAGCAAACTACAAGAAATCTTCCCATAATTTTGTGGTAAACTCCACAAAACATAACAAAATTTCCGAGGATTTTTAACGAAATTCTGGAACCCATCTCTTTCACTTCGAATTTTGCTCATTAGATATTCTCGATTCTTCCAAACTATTAAAACAAAGTTTTCGCCCCCAATTTGTGACCAACAGACCGTTTTGGCCCCCCAATTGTGCCCGGCAGTTAGTTTTCGCTCCAATATGTGTCCGGCTGTTCGTTTTGGCCCCCAATTTATGTTAAATGTACCAAATCTGCCCTTGTGACATTTCTGTAAATTAAATTTTACTCCCTCTGTCTCATATTAAGAGTCTCACTTTCCTTTTAGAGACGTCTCATATTAAGAGTCCCACTTCTTTTTTTATCATATAAAATTCATCTACTTTCCCGCAATGTCCTTACCTTGAGTCAACTATAATTATTGGAAATAGTATTTGCAATAAAGGCACTTTGATGTTTAGTGAGGTGGGAAAATGAGACTCTCTTAAATTTAAGATTTTTTTTCTACAATAAATAAGGGTACAACTGGAACAACATAATATATGAAAAAAAGTTGGAGTTCCAAAGTGGGACTCTTAATATTAGACTGAGGGAGTATTATTTTTTAATCTCTATTTCTTATATTTCTTTTTTATTCATAATCTTTCTCTCTCTCCTCCCTCTCTTCAAATTGTGGGTATGAAAAAAAATCCCCAACACCGGAATCCATCTTTCTTTTTGTCATCTTCATGTTCTCAATCATCTTACCATCATCATAATCATCTTTTTCAAAACCGATGTCTCAAAAAATGTTGCAAAAAGAAATTTTAAGGAAAAAGTTATTATTTTCAAAAGACCAAATCCAAAGAAAACATCTCAAAAGGAGATCAGATCTGAAGAGCATATCTGAAAAATAATCTGAAGAACGAATGAAGTTCTGAAGAAATCCAATCTCTCTTCACTTCTCTCACTTATTCTTCACCTTCAATTTCTCTCTCTCAAACCCTTCAGTTTATCTGTCTAAAGCCTAGGTTTTTCATTCCACTGATCCAAAATAGACAAAACCCTAGGGCCACGTTTGGCGCGCGGGAATCGCGTGGGAATGGAATGTGATTCCTGGGAATCACAATCCTGATATTGTTTGGCTCGCGGGAATGCAGTGGGAATCCTATTCCCGGGGGAATAGGATTCCTCAAAATGGGGTAATAGCAAACCCAGGGAGGGGGGTGGGTTTGTGATTCCCATTCCCGGGAATGCTTTGTTTTAATATTTATAGACCAAATCACCCTTAATAAAATATTAGAATGACTATTATTAAAATCGTCCTCCACACAATATCACAACTAAAAAAATTAAAAACCTATGGTTAGCCACCACCATAGCAATACTTTCTCTCGCTCAAATGTAACTCTTTCTCCCTCTCTAGTTTTTTCCCGATTCTCTTGTTCTTTTTTCATTACAATCGATTTCATAATGTTTAAAAAGAAAAAAATTTAGCCATGAACTTTATTTATTTTAAATAATTTTTTTTAAATGGTCAGCGTCCCTCGAACCTTTGACCTCCGAAGTGGAAGATTATACCTTTTACGACTCCAACCAAAAGTTGTTGGCATTTTAAATACTATTTAATTGGTGTCATGTTACTATTTCATATCTGCAATTTTGAATAAATAATACTGATTAAAGTATATAATAAAATTGACGTTTTATTTATGTAGTATAAGGATATAATAGGAATTTTACAAAAAATTATATTCCGATTCCTACACGAACCAAACACCAAGTTAGGAATCTATTAGGAATCGAATTCCTATTCCTGGCCAAACCAAACATCAAACTGAATGATCTGATTCCCAGGAATCGTGTTACGGGAATGTGATTCCCGGGAATCACATTCCATTCCCGTCCGCCAAACATGGCCTAGATGTTTTTTTTTTCGATCTATTTCTATTACATGATTCTTCGAATGATTTTATTAACAATTGATCATATGGGTTAGGAGGAAAATCCTTGGAAGGGAAGTGAAAAAAATCTTGATTTGGTAGAAGAACACACTTGATTTAGAACAAGAATTCACAATAACTACCCCTCCTTTAATAACCAATCCTTTAATAATCACTGGGATCTATTTCCCAGAGGTATCCTTATGCACAGCAACAACTATCATCCCATTTCCATATTTCTTCTATTCATTACCCTCTCTACATCTACATCAGTGTTCCCCTTTTAATAACTACTCATGATCTTCTACTTTGATCAAGCGAGACATAGAGACTATAAAAAGAGAAATAGAGATTTAAAACAATAACCTTAGATCCCCTTTCAAATTATGCTTCAAAAATTTGTCAAACAAAAAATGGAGAAGGGGTAGTGGTGGTGGCGGTAGTGGTGGAGGAAGATAATTGTGAAATGAAACAGGAACAGTAGATAAAGTGAAGAGATAGAGATGAGAGAAACTACCTACAAATTAAAGAGAGAATTGCAACAAAAATACTAGAGAGAGAATTGCAACAGAAAAACTAGAGAAAGAATTGCAAAAAAAAAACAGAGATGGAGAAAAGAAAAATGAAAATAAAAAGAATTTGAAAAAAAGAACATAAATAATATACAGAAATGCCAGAGTGAAAAAATGGTACATTTGACAAAAATTGGAAGCCAAAACGAACTGTCGGACACAATTGAGAGCCAAAACGGCCAGTTGGTCACAAATTGGGGGCCAAAACGAAATTAACCCTAAAAATTAAGGTTTTACCCCATCTATATCGTTATTTCCTACTATAGAAACGCCTGGAAAAGCTTATTTAGGTGGAGATTGAGGGGTATTATCTTCCTCACCCATCTAGGGTTGAGAAATAAGATAGTGAAGTGGTAGAAGTTGTAGTTTATTTGTAGTAATTATAAAAGAATAAGAATAAGACTAACAGAAAGATAATGAAGATTGAGAAGAAGAAGATGATGAATGACAGTTAGCTTTTTTTATTTTAATCTAATATATTTGTTTATAGTTCTCAGATTAATTAGTGTTTTAATATTTAAGTCCATATAGAGTTGTCCCCTTATTAAATCAAAATCAATAAAGTTAAGTATAATTGACTTACACTGAACTTTTCAAAATAGTTGTCCACGTAAGATAATTGGTTCCATACACTAGCCGCCATATATATATGGGTAAATAAATTTAGGGTTAATTCCGTTTTGGCCCCCAATTTGTGATCAACACACCGTTTTGGCCCCAATAAGTGTCCGACAGTTCGTTTTGGCCCTCAAAATCATTTTTTGGGCAGCGCCGACGTCATGAAGTCAAATACCCAAATTACCCTTCTGACCAAATCTTATCTTTCCCACACCAAATCTTGAAATGTCACATCCATCGGCCTATTTAATACCCTTACCTTCCCAAGACATTTGTTTTCTCTCCATTAACACCCTTTCTTATCTTCTTCATCTTTCTTTACCCTTTCTTTTCGTTCTTATCTTCTTCATGTACAAATTCTCCATTAATAGATTCATCTTCTTCACTACCAACAAATGCTAGACTATCAAATACTAAATCCTTAAAAAACTTAAACCCAAACTCATCTTCTTCTTCTTACCATCTGTCTCTCATAAATGTAAGAGAGTAGGAAGAGAATAAAGAAGATTGTAGGAAGAGAATAAAGAAAACCTGTATTCATAAATGTAAGAGAGGAAAGGGGTTAAAATGCCTTTAAATGTGGGCAGTTGGGTTGGTTGTCTTAGTTGGCCAAATTCTAATTATTAATAAGCTGTGAAATCTAGAGAGAGACCACATTGAGATAAAGAGAGAAGAGATCTAGACAGAGAAAGTGAGATAGAGAGCTAGAACGAAAAGGAAGAAAGCTTTCAATTTTCTTTCTCTCTTTAATGTATCATTTCTCAAAATGGGATTAATCGTCATCATGTGATCTCTCGTTCTCCTTTATGTATTTATGAATTCTTAATGTCAATCTCTTACCAACCTTTCTCTACTTCACTTCTTATCAACTTCCCCTCTCTCTCTCTCTCTCTCGCTAAAAATGTCTTCTCTTGTAGTACCATCTCATCAAATTCACCTCTTATCAGCAAACTGAAAAATCAACAGGACCCACAATTGAATTCTCATCTGAATTAAACTTAGCTGGTACTGAATATGTTTGTCCTATTTGTTTATCAGAGTTCATTAATGGTGAAGAAATAAGGGTTTTGTCGAAATGTAATCATGGGGTTCATGTTAAATGCAGAGAAAAAGAACCCGTAAATAAAATTGTTGTCAATATTCTACTCAGAGTTGTGAAATTAAAGCTGATCATAACAACAACAACAACTATTGTTTGAATGAAATATGATACATAAAAGAGAGAGAAAGGGGAGAAGGAGGATCAAAAAACTATAGAGAGAAAGAAATAGTGAGAGACAGTTGGTCAGAGAAGATTTACTGTGGGAAAGATAAGATTTGGTCAGAGGGGTAATTCGGGTATAGAAAAGTATTGAATTTGACTTCATGACATCAGCGCTGCTCGAAAAGTGATTTTGGTGTCAAAACGAACTGGCGGACACTTATTGGGGCTAAAACGGTGAGTTGGTCATAAATTGGGGGCCAAAACGGAATTAACTCATAAATGTATTCATTAACTTTTTATGTTTGGGTCCCAAATATAGGACCCAAATTGGATCCAAGATCCACTCCTAATCATAATTCACTCCAAATACAAGAAACCCGGATGGATCAAGTCCATTTGGTAATCTTGATGCACATTTTCCCATTTTTAGGCAACAAGTTATTTTTCGAACATCCCATACCGACCCTCTATAAATACAAAATCACCTCTTAGAAACCCTAAGGTAATTTCTTGAAACCAATATCAGTCATGTATCCTTCTTCCATCAACTTAAAACTATTTTGTCTCATCGACAGGAAAAAATAGAATGCTCCTTGTAAATTTGATACTTTCTCAACAAAGGTACATTGTCAATATACTTGAAGATATTTTATTTAATTTTATAAATGTTACCAGTATAGTCTACGTTTTTTGCATTATTTGCTTTCACAAGACATCTGAATGTACATTACTTTATGTTGGTCAAATACGAAAGAGAAAATGCAATTTAACAAGACAAATAGAAAAACGCATACTGGTAATTAGAATTTCTTTGTTTAGGTTTGTCAAATACAAGGAAGAAAAAACATATTGCTTCGTACACAAAATTAACAAATGCCTAATTATACACTTCATTTTGAGTTACATCTACACATAACTTTATTGCGCAGTACATATTTTTATTTGGTTTGGGAACATTTTATTGTTGACTCATTTATAAGATTTTTTTGCATTGATTTGCTGTCAAAATTCCACTTTTTTAGCCTTTTTCTAATCTGTTTCAGTAGAAATTGTAACTTTTTTTATAAGTAGCACAGCCAAAAGTTTAACTTTCAATTGTGTTTTTATTCTTACCACTAGTCACATTGGATTATACAAGCAAATATCAAACCATGTTTATTAGATTACTAGGTATACCAATAGGCTAACTGAAGCCACCATTCAAGTTTTTTTTCTTTCACATTTCAAGCAAATTCATTGTATTAATACAAACAAATTATTGCACTTCTTAAGCAGGTTTTTTTTTTGAGAATAACTTCATTGATCAATAACAAATAAGAGGTTACATAATGAAGCTAAGACAATAGATCATTTCACAGACCCAAACAAACCTAGGGACTGAAAACAGATATTCACATAATTAAGGGACTAAAGCTAACGCAGCAGCCTCATGGGCATTTGCGTTTTCAGCACGCGGGACAGAGCAGAAGTGACACCATGTGAGGGATGACACCTGTTCCCTTATTTCAAGGATTAGGGTTTTTATCCTCGAAGGGACAAAATCCCCACCGTTGGTTAATGCATCAATACCTATCCTTGAGTCTCCTATAAAAAGAACTTTGTGAAACCCTAGTGCTTTAACAAGTTTGGTTGCCTCTAACAGAGCTTTGCCTTCACTCTCCAGCGCCGAATGGGAGGTAATTACTTTCCCTTCTTGCACCATTACTTCTCCCATTAAAGCTTCTAACCACCACGCCTACAGCAGCCCCTTGGTTTCCAAAAGCCCCATCGAAGTTGACCAAAACTGCATCTTCTGGTACCGACAGTGGCGGTGCCTTATATAAGTTAGATGAGTCAACCCCAGTTAGTTGTTCTTCGTTACTCACTTTCATGGCTTTGTTATGGATGCTAGGAAGATGGAGTTGTTTGCTTTTAAATATCACCTCATTTCCTGCCTTCCAAAACAACCAGGTCAGGTAAAAGTAATATTTTGTTTTCTTTGGATTCTCTTTGTTTCCCATGATAAGTTGTCTGATTAGTTCTTCTGGGTCCTCTTCCCATGTACATGGTATGTGTTGTTGAGCAAGGTTCCAAAGTTCAACAAACTTGGTACAATGGTTAAATAGGTGACTAGTTGTCTCCCTTTCGTGGTTACACAATCTGCAAGTGGTGGAGATGTGGATGTTTCCCTTCTCTACGCTGTTCAACACTGGTAAGCCCTTGTTTACTAACTTCCATATGAAATGTACGACTTTTGGTTCCAACGATTTTAGTTTCCAGAGTTTAGCCCATGGAAAATCGGCTATGGCTCGAGTATTTGGTGTAGCCGATGAGATTTCCTTGAAAAATGATTTTGGAGTGAACTGTCCATTTTCTATTGGTACCCATACTAGTCTGTCAACCAACATAAGCCTAGAGAGTTGGATCTCTAAGATGGCTTTAGCCGTAGCCTCTGAGCAATATGTATGTATTAATTCCAACTTCCAAGTGTGGGAGGCTTGGTCAATGAGATCTGATACCCAATATATGTTTTCAGGTAATTGTTGCAGGAGTTGTGGTTTGAAGTTTGGTGCATTCGGAATCCATGGGTCATCGGAGATTTTAATTGTTGATCCATCCCCTACTTGCCAACAACATTTACCTCTTAGCGTATCTTTGACCTCCATTAACACATTCCAGAGTGGAGTTGAATTTTTTTTCTTCTTTGCTTCCCAAAATGTATCATAACTGTAATACTTAGCAGTGATAATTTTAGACCAGGTAGCATTAGGTTGGACCAACAGTCTCCATGCCAGTTTGGCAACGAGAGACTGATTGACTTTAGATAGATGTCTTATTCCTAGTCCACCCAGCTCTTTTGATTTTTGTAGGATTTCCCAAGGGAGGAAGTGCATTTTGCGCTCATTTTCATTCTGGTCCCACCAGAAGTTCCTCTCTAACTTCTCCAACTGGTCAATAGTGCCTTGAGGTAGAAGTGAAAGGCCCATAAAATAGGTGCAAAGACTTAAAGCCCCCTTAATTAATGTAGTCCGACCTGCCTGGGAGATGAACTTCCTCTTCCAACCCGCTAGTCTTTTACTGAATTTCTGTACCAAGAAGTCATGAGATTGAATACACTAGTTTGGCCTTAGGATTAGAGTCCCCAAGTACTTTTCTGAATTTTCCATAACAGGAGCTTGTAGTTGTTTGTGAATACATCTCTAAGTTCTATAGGCACTCCAGAGCTAAAGAAGAGAGCCGATTTAGAGAAGTTGACCGCCTGTCCTGAAAATCCCGAATAGCTATCCACCACCGCTTGAATGGCCTTAGGATTAGAGTCCCCAAGTACTTTTCTGAATTTTCCATAACAGGAGCTTGTAGTTGTTTGTGAATACATCTCTAAGTTCTATAGGCACTCCAGAGCTAAAGAAGAGAGCCGATTTAGAGAAGTTGACCGCCTGTCCTGAAAATCCCGAATAGCTATCCACCACCGCTTGAATGGCCTGCAAGTTTTTTAATGAGGCCTCCCCCATAATAATCAGATCATCCGCGAATAGTAGATGAGAGACACATGGTGCTTGTCTGTTGACTCTGTACCCGTTAAAGAGTGAATCCCTTTCATACTTCTCCATGAGTAATGTGAGAGATTGTGAAATCAAAATGAAGAGATACGGAGATAATGGACACCCTTGTCTTAATCCTCTAGTGGATGTAAACTTGCCATATTTTTTCCCATTTACCAGAATACTGTAAGTTGGAGACGAGACACAACTTAGAATTAAGTTGAGGAGGTTACCGTGAATACCAATCTGGTATAATACCTGCTTGAGAAATTGCCAGTCCACCTGATCATACGCTTTAGCCATATCCAACTTTAACATGAATGCTCCCGATTTAGCTTTAGATGTTCTCATTGAATGCATCGATTCCTAAACAATAGCGATATTGTCCACTATTTGTCTGTTGGGAACAAAAGCATTTTGCTGCCAATTTACACACGAATCAAGGAGTGGTCGTAATCTATTAGCTATGATCTTTGTGATGAACTTGTAAATTGTATTGCACAGTGCTATTGGCTGATAGTCAGTTGCGTTCAAGGGGTTGTCGGATTTAGGAATGAGAACCAGATTCGTTTCATTATACTCAGCTGGAAAATGACCCTGTCTAAAGCAGTCCTGAATAAAGTTGATAATATCCGGGCCTATAATATTCCATCCACTTTGGTAAAATAAGCACGGAAGCCCGTCCAGTCCCAGACTTTTAAGGGCACCCATTTTGGAAACAACATCTGTATTCTCTTCCGCTATTGGGACTTCAGAATTGTCTAGTAGACTATCTGGGGATAATTGCTGGTAATTAGCCAATACATCTGGCGGGATAAGTGATACCTGTTCTGCTGATAGTAAATTCTGAAAATGAGCTACAAGAGCCTCTGCAATTTCCTCTTCACTTGTAATGATTTCTCCTTCTTGAGTTGAGAGTCTTTGAATTTGATTTTTCCTTCGTCTCGTTGACATCGCAACATTAAATGACTTGGTATTGCGGTCCCCGTTCAAAGCCCAATACTGTTTAGTTCTTTGCTCCATTCTGGTTCTTTGGATTTCTTCTAATTTGATAAGTTCTTCTTGAATGATAGACTCTTCTTGAATAGACCAGTCGGTAATGGGTTTCGATTGAATGTTAGCCAGTCGAGATCTCAGGCTTGAAAGTCGCCTGTCCAAATTGCCGATGCAATTCTTCCCCCAATCACATAATTTTTCTTTAACACCTTGTAATCTTTTGAGTAGTTCAGGATCCGATTGCTCCCAATGATAATCCAGTTGGGCCTTGTAGTCTTCATGTTTGAGCCAGAAGGCTTCAAACTTTGCCTGAGAACTAGCAATTGAACCATGTACCTCAGTTTTTAAGAGGATTGGGCAGTGATCACTATGGTATCTGGGAAGGTGGAATACTCCTGCATTGGGGAACAATTGTAACCAGTGTACGGAAGCCAACACTCGGTCAAATCTTTCTCGAGTCAAAGCTGAATGAGACCGGTTGTTGGTCCACATATACGCCGGGCCGTTGAAACCCAGGTCTATCAAGCCCGAATTCAAGATGAACTGATTAAACTCAGTTAGAAACGGGACCGACGAGGATCCCCTAAATTTTTCTGATAAAGAAGTGATCATATTAAGGTCTCCTATGCAGCAATAGGGGTTGTTCAAGCTACTGATGGTGTGACTTAACCCCTCCCAAAAAGGCCTCTTCTCTAGTAGTCTAGGAGGCCCATAAATACATAAAAGGTCCCAAGGTTGCTCTCCATTAGTAGGATTAACCCGAACATGAATAAGGTTAGGAGTTTGAGAGCGAACCTCAATTGAAACATCTAATCGCCAGAATAAAGCCAGGCCACCACTACGACTTATCGCCGGGACCGTCACTTTGTTGTATAGATGATGTCTGTCAAGAATGAGATTGTTACTAGTATCTTGCAATCTTGTTTCAGCCAGGAATAACACATGAGGTTTAACTGACTTGAGGAACTGCGATAGAGTGTGGCTTGTCGAGGGGTTCCCCAACCCACGACAATTCCATGATAATACTAACATTGGGATTGCGGCTCTTTAGGAGCAGCCGCCACGACCCTTTCAGTAATCTTTCCACCGACATTGTTAATTTTGAAAGCTTTTTGAATTTGCATCTCTGGAGTAGTTGGACCTCTAGCTAACCGTTTCAAATTATTTCTGCCAGACTGTATGTTATCCTCTTGTTAACCCCTTCCTGTTTCTTGACCCGTTGGTTGTTGAATCCCTAAATAAGTAAAAGGCCCTTCCAGCTGCATGTGTGGAGAGTTATTAGTAGTAACGGTAGCCTTGAATTTCCTCACAATATTTTGTGGGGCCCCTGAAGTAGGCTGGGTGGGAGTGATGGGATAAGTAACAGTTACCTGGTTTTTAAGAGAGGTAGGTGGGTCTCGGTTGTGACTATTACCACCTATAGACGTTTTGTCCGTAACATTAGAAGCAGTTTTTGTCGATTGGATTGTTGGTTCTATTGGAATTCTCGTATCTCCGTTATTCCTCCCGGCGCCACCTTGGGTATCCGGCGGTATTGTCGAGTTCCGGCGGGATAACTCCCAATTTGACATAACTTTGAACGCCTCATTGTTTTGGGTTGTGCTTGTCGTTGGACTGCCTTCCGTTGATGTTGGGTAAGATTCTCGTTCATGAATTCCAATAATTTGAGCCTGCTAGCACAAAAATCCAACAAGTGGCCTAATAGACCGCAATAGAAACAAAATCTACCAATTCGTTCAAACCGAAGTGGGATCATTTTGGTAACACTTCCAATTTGCAAA
Organism: Eschscholzia californica subsp. californica; assembly: GCA_002897215.1. Taxonomy (NCBI): domain Eukaryota; kingdom Viridiplantae; phylum Streptophyta; class Magnoliopsida; order Ranunculales; family Papaveraceae; genus Eschscholzia; species Eschscholzia californica. The sequence goes on from BEHA01001674.1 coordinate 142,381, forward strand.
ATAACAGTTTTCGAAAGGGGTACACATAATGAAACTTCAACTTTTGTTCTTCCATATGTGCTCCGTTTAGATACCTCAGATGGTTTTAGAGGGATGAAATTCCCCAACCCCTTTGCGAGAAGATTAATAGTATTTGCGTTGAGTAGGTGGTACGGGATCTCGTGGAATTGTACATAAAACCAGGCTTTCTCAAATTGGTGATCCAATGGTGATTTTTCCGGAGAACATTGCTCCACCAAAAAAATGTCTTCTCTAATTATCCATGGAGCTTTAGCTGTTACCAGATCCACTTCACAAGTGGTACAAAATCTTATAAGGAATGTATTAGACTTTAGATCACTTATTTCAAAAGGGAAAGGGGGATTCCAAACGTTTTGTAGTCTTTTTTGAACCAGATCAAGAGAATATGTTTTGTACGATAATACCTTCATAACACAGTGATGTTTGTAATCAAACGACTCCACTTGTTCCGATGTTCCATGAACAACCTGAATTAGGGGTTCTTCTGTTGAAAGTGCCGCTAGTTGTGCTAAGAAAGCAGCTTCGTTATTCTGCATCGAAGAGGGGTGATCTGCCATAGTATCACTCTAGAATTAAGCTAACAATGTCCTGTAGACCAACATCCAATGTCCTAAAAGACCAACATCCAATGTCCTAAAGACCAACAAAGATTGAAACCTCGAAACCTTTTCGTCTCCCCTACTTTCTCTCTCTTCTCAGAATGGATTCCTTAGCTTTTCAACTAAAAGCTATATTACTAGACAAACAATGTAGTACTTGAGGAAGGACAACTAAAAGCAACTTTTCAACTCTCAATTCTCCGAGCTTCTAAAGGACAAAAAAAAGTTATATAGGTAGATAACTTTCCTTTTTAAAGGACACGGATAACCTAGAATTAATACAAAGATGAACTTTCCTCGAGTGTTTATTGTTAGAATTGGAGCCTATTTTGGCTCGACCCAACTCGTCAAACTCATAAACGGAATGCACCATTGCATTGGTCTCGTTGAGCTCTTCAACTTAGAGCCAAGAATCACTCGAATCCGATTCGAGATGAATGAGAAATTCAAGTTTGAAGTTTGCACGAGTTCGGTTAAATTAGGGACTAGAACGTCAAAGTGGATAAGTCAATTTGGGGGCCATTTGCGCGAAACGAGCACGTCCAGATCTGGACGGCTTGCGTTCGATGCGCGGGATTTTACGCGATATAACGATTGCGCGTTTAGGTCCTCGGGGCTACTTCGGGATGCGTCCGGAAGCGTTGGATCTGAGCGATCCAAAGGCGCAGGTCTTCTTTTGGTCAGGACAACGTCGGGATTTGAACAGATCTCAATCTAACGGCAACCGTATCCATCTGTTGGGCACGCTTCGGTATCCATTTAAGGGTTCGCGTTTAGCCCGAGATTTTGAGAGAAATCAATTGGTCCAGATTGCCACCGACTCTAAACTTGAATGAGACTTCAAGTTTAGTCCCTAGTTCTGAAAAGTTGTGTCCCTTAACCCCAACAGACATATGTACCCATTTAACTCCTATATAAACAAAACCATTCCAATTCACACCAATTTCATTCTCTTCTTCTCTCTTCTAACAATTGGTATTCTGGTGTGTCTGGAATATCTAGAAAAAGGAAGAAAGAAGTTTTGAGTGAAGTTAGAATTCTAAAGCGTCTAGAAGATCCAAGTCATTCTCTTCTTCTCTTCTCTTCTAACAATTAATATTCTGGTGTATCTGGAATATCTAATCAAGAAGTAATTCTAGTATCTCTTGAAAAAGGAAGTAAGAAGTTTTGAGTGAACTTATAATCTTAAAGCGTCTAGAAGATCCGATCAGATCAGTCCAAGAGCTCCTATTATTTACGAAGGCTCGCTCGCTTTCAGAATATAGAAGTACCATCTTAAAATTCTGAGAGGATAGTCGTTGTATCCCGAAGGCATACATCCTAACGTTTGGTACTGTTACAGGGGTGTAAAATGTCGTAAGGAAAGAGAATTTATTCTCGCCTCGACTCCATTATCTTTTGTCTATCTTGGTTAATCCGAAAGAAGTGATTACTGATAAAATCGATATTCGCTTATCGTTTATCTCTCTATAACTTAGAGAAAGGAAGTTCCCTACTGAAACCGAGACTCTGGCTTAATCAAGACTAGACAGAGTTAAAGTGAACTCAAACCATAACCAGAGGAACAACAATCTTAAGACATTTTAGATAACGATTATTTCTCTGGTTATAAGATTTGATTTGGTTTTCTGTGTGTTTCAGAAAAATGGAAAGAACAAGAACAACCCTACGGGTTCTTTAGCCTAACACCACATACGTGGAAATACCAGCGAAGTTCAAGGGAACTGACTTCACCTTGAAGCACAAGCATCCGTCTCAAAACAGAGGCAAGCCGAAGAAAGAAAAAGTTCGGTGAATGCTACAACTGTAGAGAGCGGGGCCACCTAGCCAAAGATTGTCGTTCCACATATGGCAATCAAGGGGAAAAGGTTGATAACCAAGCTTCATTAGTAAAAGACACTGAAAATCGGAATCATTGTCTTATGACTACTGAATTCAGCCTATAAAAGGGCATCACATCACCTTCACCAAGGTAATCTAAAGAAAATTGAGTAAGTCACATAAACTCAATTGTTCCCCAAAGATCACTCAATACTCGATCTTTTAACTGCAAAGAGCAATTTGACTGTCTTGAGCGTCGAAGCGGTTTCCGAACCCTTTGCAGTTTACCCCCAGGTTTTTAAGGAATAAGGAGCAGGGAGCACGAGCCAGAGGAAGGAGTATCAATCATCAAGACGGAATATCTATTCATAACAGACGTTGTCATGCATCAAGTCTCGATTTTCTAACTGATTAACCAAAAGCCATTTTTTGACATCAACACTTTCATTGTGGTCTTCTGGGACATTGGGCTAACGAATGCTCATTGTTTGAGAATCCTTGTCCTGTGACACAATGCAATTGTAAGAGGGTGATTCGGATATCCATGACAACCAAAAATTACCATAGGAAGTTCTTTCCTTGTCCCCTTTGCAACAAATTTGATTGAGTTTCTGACTGGGTTGATAATGTAGAAGAATCAAGCAAAGGGAAAAAGGTTGAAGAACCAAGTATGAAAAAGAGGAGATGCCTTTTTATTCGTGAATTTGAGAAAAAATGCTATGTAATCAGTTGTTTGACTTTTCAATAACTATTTTGTGACAAATATGGTGTTTTGGGTAATTTTGTGATGTTTGATTTTTTTGCAAATTTTGTGTTGTTAAAACGGATTAAAGCCTAAGGTTTGACTTTTCAATAACTGTTTTATGTCATGTTTTTTATTGTGTGTTTGATAATGAATAAATGAAATGATGTTTGATGAAATTAGGTTGGATTTTGGTTAGAATATTTGGTTTAGTTTTGAAATCGGTCAGACCAATTCGATTTGAGGTGTACAAAATCGATATTACCTCCAATAGGGTGCCTTAGGTTACTGAAGTTAAAATCGGTTCTTTCGTGTCGATTTGGTGAGTTATGATTCGACATTCCACGATCGTTTTTAATTCCAGAACCTTACCATATGCACTGGAGTTAAAATCAATAGTATGATGTCGATTTTGTCTAGTGAAGATCAATTCGACCCCATCGATTTGTGTTGAACCATGTCCACATGACCTAACCAGGACTGGGTGTACAGATAATTTTGTTAAGTTTATCTTCAATTCTTTATTCTCTTAAACGTGAAACGTTTCCACATATTGGACGAGAGCTTATGTTGTAGGATGGCAGTCGAGCCACACCTTAAGACAATGATTGATTGGAAGGAAGGTATTACCTCTGTGGGGCCCAAAACGAATGAATGTAAGTTATTTATCTTTAACATGAAGGGGTCACTTCCTTTTATGTAAGAATAATGAATGTAAAACATTCGAATGGTTGACTGATGCAATAAAGATGGATGAAGAGGATGTAAGTTATTTATCTTTAACATGTTTCAAAGTCTTAACCATCTTAATAATTTATCTATCTTCGTGGATTTCAGAATAAATATTGTTGTGTATGTTCGAATTGAGTCATGATCTACACAATTGTCTTCGTTTTTTGGAAAGACCCCGTTAGGTTGCAGTAGCCATGGAGAAGCTTGCTCTAGTGGTACAAAGGATCATAGCAGCAACTACAAAGGGTCAAAGTGCTCTCATGAAACGTACCGCTTTTGTTTCAAAAAAGAAATATTATTATATGAAAAATGTGGAGAACAAATTGATATTATTTTAGTCATAAAATTAAAAAATGTTGTCCATCGTCGAATTCTGTATTTTTAACTTTCATGACTAATAAAAAAAATTTCTTTGTCAGTTCAACTTGTAGTCTCCAAACTATGATATGGTGGACTAATATTTGACTTGGGCAACATAGAAATATATTAGGTACCATTTTCATACAACATAAAAAAACATAATTACGATATGGTGGACTACTATTTGACTTTTAGAATCACGATTCAAAAGGATTGAGACTTTGGGATCACGGTTCATTTTCATTCTCATCACGTTCAGAAGATGTGTCAGAACTCAGGTTTAGATCATCGTCATTGTCTGAACCGACATATAGTAACCGTCTAAACCGACATAGTAACCGTCTAAACCATTTAGACCCTGAACAATTGGTCGGACTGTAGCACCCAGATTTCTGAGTTAAAGAATCAGACGAGTCAGAGCGTCGAGCAAAACTAAACCAATAGACCAACCAATCATATAACAAAAGACGAAATATTTGGGGTCTACCCATACGAAAGTTTTAACTGGTAAGAATCGTCTCACAACAATGTAAGGGTATGGGTTTATACGTGAGACGGCGAAAAATAAGAGGTAATCCCCAAATTTGGATGACGACAAGGCAACAAAGTTTGACATAATAACAGGGAGGACATGCATTTCACAAAAGGGATCTACGTATGTATGAGATATTGGTTTAGATGTCGAACTACAACTTAAGAATTTGTCCATAAGGCTCGGGACTAAGTCAGAAGTTTCCTTAAGTGAAGGTTCAACCAATCGTTTAAACTTTATTCTCGTCTCGATATCATACGTGTCCGTAGAGAAATCTATAGCTCCGCTCAAGAGGGCATCCACATCTAGTCCATCTTTACTAGCTACAAAGGTTTCAGGTAACAAACTAGTCATGTCGTTATGGTTCTCCTGAGCACTACTAGTATTGTTCCTCTTAACTATCGATGCCAGCATATTCATATCATTGGTAGGGAACAATTGTTGAGGGAAAGCGGAATGAGGTTTATCAACCAGTTCAGACTCAGATTTCGATTTTAAAACCTTGTTATGCCCATTACCATTCTCAAAAGTTGCACGATCCTCGGGTATGTCTACCGTCATGGGAGTATCCAAGCTAATCATTTCATCACTTTTGAGACTGGAATTGGACTTAACATTAGCATTAGGTGTATTACCTTCACCTATACCCTTGGGATTTATTGGAGTTTGGGGTTGTTAAACCCCTTTCTCGATGTCTTTCAATTTTTCCTCCAACTCTTTATGGGCGTGCAAAGTGTTTTGGCTAATCTGAGTTTCTGCCTCATAAAATGATTTCGAAACATCTTCAAGATTCCTCTCATGATGAGACGCATAAGTGAAACCGACTAAGGGCTCTTGAAGATTCTCATAATCATTTGTAAAGACATCACTCCTCGAACCTACGTGCTTCATATGAGTGTCTACGACATTTGTTCATCCTAGTGAGACATCTCGACAAAGGGAAATAGTAGGCCATTCCCCCGCTAGGTGTTCTCGACTTGCACAAATGCTACAGACACTATCAATCACCAAATCACCATCATGCATATCTGTAAATTCTTTCCGAGCCATATAGGCAATTTTATCTTCTACTTCCCCGTTCTCCTTTAAAAAGCATATGCCTCCTTTTGAGTAATATTTTCCTTCGGCTATATCTCCGTCACTCTTAACGGGTGTGTCCCAATCTTGGACTTTCTCCGCTAAGAGGTCGAGGTACTCCCAAGCCTCATTAGGACTTTTACTCATAAACTCTTCGTTGCACATCACTTCCACGAAGTGTTTCATTTTGGAGGTCAAGCCATCGTTAAAGAACCCGATGACCCTCCATATTTCATAGTTATGATGTGGACATGCGAGAAGGAGGTCTTTAAATCTCTCCCAACACCCAAAGAAGGTCTCCTCTTTGTGTTGCTCAAAATTCATAATTTCTCTTCTTAAGGTGTTGGTTCGATGGATTGGGAAAAACTTTTTCAAAAATGCCCTAGTCATCTCATCCCAACTTCTTATAGTCCTAGGCCTTAGAGAATGAAACCATATCCTCGACTTTTCTTTTAATGATAATGGAAATAGTTTGAGCTTAGCGACTTCCTCAAGTACTCCATTGATTGGGAGTATCGAGCAAATCTCATCGAACTCTCTCAAATGAAAATATGGATCTTCATTCTCTAGGCCTCGGAATAGGAAGTAATTGAATAATCTCAGGGTCTATGTCTAAATTACACTCATTACTCGGAAATATGATGCATGAAGGTATGCTAGCCATATTAGGTTCAAGGTAGTCTATAAGACTTCTAAGTGGTCGATGAACCTCATACCCACCATTCCAACTATCATTCCCATAAACATCCATTGAAGCACAATTAAAACAAAATGCAGGCAATCACAAGTGTTCAATTCGACTACAACTATCAATAATAGACAAGATGGAAATGCACTTAAGCCGCTCAAATAGGTAAAGGTTAGGGAACGATACTAGAGGTGGCGTTTGTTACCACAATTTGATCCTCTTCCCTTTTTTTGTCTCTACCTTTTTATCCCAAACTTGTTAGCTTTCGTCCTTTAGAGCTCCTTAGATGAGTACCTTCGAGAAAACAAAAAAAAATGAAAAAAAAACTACGAAAAATGAACAAAGAAAACGTCTAAGTAAATAAGTAACAATAAAATAATGAACAAACGATAAACGATCTCCAAACTACTAGACCTATCCCCGGCAGCGGCGCCAAAAACTTGATACACCCGAAAAGGTTGCACACCCAAGCGGAGGTATCAAGTAGTAATCCGGCAAAGCCGGGATCGATCCAAGAATAGGAAGGTAGTTTGGATATCGAAGGGTCTTATCCACCGGTCTAGATATTTCAAGCTAACTTAGACTAAAAAGGAAAGGAAACAAAGATAAATGGCGGTTTGATCGATAAGGTGTTAAGAGAATAAAACAAACAAGTAAAATAAACAAAACTAAACAATAAAAGTAAACGGGCGTGAGAGATTCGAGATAAGAGTCGAAGGAACAAGAGTCGGGAGACGGTAAGACTCGATTCGGGCAACAAATAAGTGAGAGAGGTGTCGAAGTCCGGAAATCTATGATGATAAACCTACGACTATGTGTAGTCCGAATTGATGTGTCGAGGTACAATCGATATTCGACTCCTAAAGAAGATGTCTCTAAGTACTATGTATATCCGTAGATCATACTTAGTCAAACAAACGTCTAAATCGGTTAATCCCGAGTCATCGAAAGTGTCGTCTAGTCGCCTAACTATGTGAAGTGCATGACAAGACACATGAAATTATGACTTAGACTACGATCGATATCGAATACTTCGTTTCGTCTATTAACTATGTGAAGTGCTTGACAAGACACATGAAAATACGATCAAAACGATAATCGAAATAAATGAACATTAATTTATAATCAAAACATCAAATCATATTAAACATAGTCACGAATTCATCACATTTCATCTCATATAATCGACAAACTAAAGTTAGCTAAACATGGTGATTGAATAAGAAATGGAAAGGAAATGGTGAGAGAATCCCCCTTTTTCGATGTGGTTCGAGGCTAAGATCGTCGGAAAATATGAATTTTTAGTTGTAGCCGATCTCCCCTTAGCAATTTTCTGGGTTCCCCATAGCGACCACCATCATCTTCTCCATTTAGAACACAACCTCCATTAAAGCTAACCCTAGCTTTCTCTCTCTAGAAATTTCTTGTCCAAAATCAAATCAAACTACATGGGAAGCTAGCCAAGATGATGGGGAGCAAAAGCCCTAAGGTTTCGAACCAAGAAGGTTGTCGGAAACTAAAGAAAAATCCGGGCAAAGAGTTTGAAGAAATCCGGCCAAGTACATGATTTCCGGCCAAAAGACCTTAGATCCGAGCCAAAGGAGGTGCTGCCGAGCTGCAAGCGCGTCCATGGAAGCTTCCCGTGCCGCGGATGAGTCCCGTGAAAGCTTGCTGTCGTCCGAGCTGCAGATCTTCCCGTGGAAGCTGCTGGAGCTGTTGTCCGCTCCTCTGTCGTGCGGCCTGGTTGTTGTTGCTGCTGTGCGTCTGGTCCGTGCTCCGGGCAGCAGTAGCTCCCGCTGTTCTTGCTGCAGCTTCCCGTGGAAGCTTTCCCATACCCGAGCTGCAGCTCCGGCCAAGCTTTGGCCGGCCTTAGTGCTGGCCGGCCTAGCTTGGCCGGTCCCCCTTCACCTTCTCTCCTTTTCTCTCTCTTTCCAAAACCCTCAAACACCAAGAACTTAGAACCCTCCTTAGAAAAACCTAAACTTTTCTCTCTCTAACTCCTTTGTTGTTGCTTCGTGAAGAAGATGATGAATAGTGTCTAACTTGAATAAAAACCCTAGACTTAGTCAAGTTGACTAAGTTTTTAGACTACTTCAAACCCTTGACTTTGTCCATCATTAAAGACTCTTGACTTGGACCGAAAAGGGTGCCCATAGAGTCTCTATTGTTCTCTTCCTCTTTGGGCTCTTGGGTTGGGCTTCTTTCTAAAACAAGGGAGTGCCTTCATCTTGTGTCTACATTTAGAACCAAGGGGGTGCCTTCATAGAATCCTTGTTTCAAGACCGAACCTCGTCTTCTTTCATTCACAACTTTTCCGTCCGAACTCCGAATCGACTTCCGTTTTCACCGTCGTACTCGTCATTGACCTCACTTGTTGTTTGACTTCTGATATTGACCAAAATACCTCTGGTGCTCTTTTCTTCCCTTTTGCCGCATAAGATGAAAATGTGATAATTCGCTCTCTTTATTCCGAATTACACGCCAAACCCCAAATAAACTACCTAGCAATGAAAACACATAAATAATTAGAAATAAAACTCGAAAAGAACTAACTCATCAAAGTTAAGTGACCTAAATGTGGCATTTTCACGCCACATCAAACATCCCCAAACTTAGAATTTGCTAGTCCTCGAGCAAACAAAGAAAACAAGACAATAAAGTAAACCTAGCTCACTTTCGGAGGACTCCCGGTTGCATTTAGCGATGCAACAAGCCTTTAAACCCTTAGGTTACCCCTAAAGGACGAGTTTTGTCTCGTGAGAGTTTCCAGTGAATACACCCACAAAGTTCTAGATTTCCAAGAGACGTAAGGGTTCAACTATCGATGCAATAAGGTGATGATCAACAAGTGAGAGACTTAAGTATGTCAAACATATGAACCAAACCAATAAACACAAAAGCATGTTAAGAGTCTCCTCACTAATAGTTTCATACTCAAGTGAAAATGTCTCATCATCATGAGTATCATCCAAGGCTAAAGTTACAAAACCTTGTTTCCTATCATAGCACATTTCGCCTCGACTTTAGCCTCACGGTCATACGCTCTTAAACATGAAATCACTCAAAATCGAATTGTAATGGTTCACTCTCATGTGTGAGCATGGAATAAAGTAAACTCAACACATACAAAATTAAATGAGGATATCAAGTTCTAAAAGGAAATGATCTCTTAGGAATGGACACAACCACTAACGGAATGGGGAAGCTCACTCACCCTTCTCACCCACTCTACCCTCTAATAATGTCTCCTAAAGGTAAACGGATACAAGTGATGGAATGGAAGATGATGAAATCCCGAGAATGTCGACGCCTTCAATGATAAAAGAATACTCAAAATAACCTTTAAACTTGACTTTTTGCCTTGAATACTTTATTTTCCACAACACTTACACAAACACAAAATAACACATATAAACACTTTCTTTCTTTTTTCTTTCTTTTCTCTTCTTTTCACTTTTCTCATTTTTCTTTTTTTCGTTTTTTCCTTTTTTCACCTTTTCACTTTCTTTCCCTTTCTTTTCTTTTTTACACACATACCTAAACACCAAAAAAAAAAAATACTACTAGTATTCTCAACAAATCACCTTTACTTTCACATTTTGCTTTCACATCCTTTCTTCTTTACTTTTCATGCCTTCATTCTCGAGAGTAGTATGATGAATGGATGGTGGAGTATCCGTTTCCCTAAAGTTGACACCATTATCGGGATTCATGAACTACAAGAGTAAGGTTTATTCGCTATCCTGATGTCACTCCTAGTGGCTAAGGAAGTTGAGCTCATGAGATCGTCTAAGCTCTATTGAAAGTTGCGAAGGTGAGTAGCTCTTCATTCTACTCGGAGTTAGCGCGGAAGAGTACACTCAAAGGCAATAAAAAGGCTCAGATATCTCACATGGGTTTAAGTCTCCACTAATGACTATTTTAGGTCACTTAGAAGTGTTCCTTCTTCCTTAAGATGATACTCACATGATAAAACACCAACACCAAAGGACTCGACATTCATGAAAAGACTAAGAGCATGCATAAGATTTATCGAGAAAGACACACATGCATCAACATACTTAAGAAAATCACTAGAATCATTCTAAATCTACCCGAAAAATTTCAAATTTGGTCGAATTTGTTGAACTCTCTTGTCTTTTGAAATCTAATGTCATGATGTCATGCGACCAAAAAGTCGTATCCCCATCCCCAAACTTAAAACTACATTGTCCTCAATGTTCTAAGAATATACTCACCAAAAGATAAGAGGTACAATAAAAGAGAAGAGTGGAAGGATATTACCATAGCCGGCGGAGATAAAAATTTATACTACCAAGACTTGTGTATTCGAGTTCCAAGTTGATGATAAGCCCATCGCCATCCCCAAACTCAGAACGAACCACGTCCCAAAGGTATATAAAGTGATAAACACTCCTAAAACATCAATATAAAACATAAGCATGAAGCATAAGCATGACCACATAAAAATGACCACTCACGCAGGATCACTCGATTGCATCGAACCATGCAATTAGTCATTGATTCTCTTGCTTTCACAAGAGCACGAATTAGGTCTCGTGGATGGTTTCCAGAGATGATACCCACAAACATCAAACCCATCTCAATAGACCAACCAATCATATAACAAAAGACGAAATATTTGGGGGTCTACCCATACGAAAGTTTTAACTGGTAAGAACCGTTTCACAACAATGTATGGGTATGGGTTTATACGTGAGACGACAAAAAATAAGAGGTAATCCCCAAATTTGGATGACGACAAGGCAACAAAGTTTGACATAATAACAGGGAGGACATGCATTTCACAAAAGGGATCTACGTATGTATGAGATATTGGTTTAGATGTCGAACTACAACTTAAGAATTTGTCCATAAGGCTCGGGACTAAGTCAGAAGTTTCCTTAAGTGAAGGTTCAACCAATCGTTTAAACTTTATTTTCGTCTCGATATCATACGTATCCGTAGAGAAATCTATAGCTCCGCTCAAGAGGGCATCCACATCTAGTCCATCTTTACTAGCTACAAAGGTCTCAGGTAACAAACTAGTCATGTCGTTATGGTTCTCCTGAGCACTACTACTATTGTCCCTCTTAACTATCGATGCCAGCATATTCATATCATTGCTAGGGAACAATTGTTGAGGGAAAGCGGAATGAGGTTTATCAACCAGTTCAGACTCAGATTTCGATTTTAAAACCTTGTTATGCCCATTATCATTCTCAAAAGTTACACGATCCTCGGGTATGTCTACCGTCATGGGAGTATCCAAGCTAATCATTTCATCACTTTTGAGACTGCAATTGGACTTAACATTAGCATTAGGTGTATTACCTTCACCTATACCCTTGGGATTTATTGGAGTTTGGGGTTGTAAAACCCTTTTCTCGATGTCTTTCAATTTTTCCTCCAACTCTTTAAGGGCGTGCAAAGTGTTTTGGCTAATCTGAGTTTCTGCCTCATAAAATGATTTCGCAACATCTTCAAGATTCCTCTCATGATGAGACGCATAAGTGAAACCGACTAAGGGCTCTTGAAGATTCTCATAATCATTTGTAAAGACATCACTCCTCGAACCTACGTGCTTCATATGAGTGTCTACGACATTTGTGCATCCTAGTGAGACATCTCGACAAAGAGAAATAGTAGGGCATTCACCCGCTAGGTGTTCTCGACTTGCACAAATGCTACAGACACTATCAATCACCAAATCACCATCATGCATATCTATAAATTCTTTCCGAGCCATGTAGGCAATTTTATCTTCTACTTCCCCGTTCTCCTTTAAAAAGCATATGCCTCCTTTTGAGTAATGGTTTCCTTCGGCTATATCTCCGTCATTCTTAACGGGTGTGTCCCAATCTTGGACTTTCTCCGCTAAGAGGTCGAGATACTCCCAAGCCTCATTAGGACTTTTACTCATAAACTCTTCGTTGCACATCACTTCCACGAAGTGTTTCATTTTGGAGGTCAAGCCATCGTAAAAGAACCCGATGACCCTCCATATTTCATAGTTATGATGTGGACATGCGAGAAGGAGGTCTTTAAATCTCTCCCAACACCCAAAGAGGTCTCTTCTTTGTGTTTCTCAAAATTCATAATTTCTCTTCTTAAGGTGTTGGTTCGATGGATTGGGAAAAACTTTTTCAAAAACGCCCTAGTCATCTCATCCCAACTTCTTATAGTCCTAGGCCTTAGAGAATGAAACCATATCCTCGACTTTTCTTTCAATGATAATGGAAATAGTTTGAGCTTAGCGACTTCCTCAAGTACTCCATTGATTGGGAGTATTGAGCAAATCTCATCGAACTCTCTCAAATGAAAATATGGATCTTCATTCTCTAGGCCTCAGAATAGGAAGTAATTGAATAATCTCAGGGTCTGTGTCTAAATTACACTCATTACTCGGAAATATGATGCATGAAGGTATGCTAGCCATATTAGGTTCAAGGTAGTCTCTAAGACTTCTAAGTGGTCGATGAAGCTCATACCCACCATTCCAACTATCATTCCCATAAACATTCATTGAAGCACAATTAAAACAAAATGCAGGCAATCAAAAGTGTTCAATTCGACTACAACTATTAATAATAGACAAGGTGGAAATGCACTTAAGCCGCTCAAATAGGTAAAGGTTAGGGAACGTTACTAGAGGTGGCGTTTGTTACCACAATTTGATCCTCTTCCCTTTTCTTGTCTCTATCTTTTTATCCCAATTAGCTTTCATCCTTTAGAGCTCCTTGGATGAGTACCTTCGAGAAAACAAAAAAAATGAAAAAAAAACTACGAAAAATGAACAAAGAAAACGTCTAAGTAAATAAGTAACAATAAACTAATGAACAAACGATAAACGATCTCCAAACTACTAAACCTATCCCCGACAGCGGCGCCAAAAACTTGATGCACCCGAAAAGGTTGCACACCCAAGCGGAGGTATCAAGTAGTAATCCGGCAAAGTCGGGATCGATCCAAGGATAGGAAGGTAGTTTGGATATCGAAGGGTCTTATCCACCGGTCTAGATATTTCGAGCAAACTTAGACTAAAAAGGAAAGGAAACAAAGATAAATGGGGGTTTGATCGATAAGGTGATAAGAGAATAAAACAAACAAGTAAAATTAACAAAACTAAACAATAAAAGTAAACGGGCGTGAGAGATTGGAGAGAAGAGTCGAAGGAACAAGAGGCCGGGAGATGGTAAGACTCGATTCGGGCAACAAATAAGTGAGAGAGGTGTCGAAGTCCGGAAATCTATAATGATAAACCTACGACTATGTGTAGTCCGAATTGATGTGTCGAGGTACAATCGATATTCGACTCCTAAAGTAGATGTCTCTAAGTACTATGTATATCCGGAGATCATACTTAGTCAAACAAACGTCCAAATCGGTTAATCCCGAGTCATCGAAAGTGTCGTCTAGTTGCCTAACTATGTGAAGTGCATGACAAGACACATGAAATTATGACTTAGACTACGATCGATATCGAATACTTCGTTTCGTCTATTAACTATGTGAAGTGCTTGACAAGACACATGAAAATACGATCAAAACGATAATCGAAATAAATGAACATTAATTTATAATCAAAACATCAAATCATATTAAACATAGTCACGAATTCATCACATTTCATCTCATATAATCGACAAACTAAAGTTAGCTAAACATGGTGATTGAATAAGAAATGGAAAGGAAATGGTGAGAGAATCCCCCTTTTTCGATGTGGTTCGAGGCTAAGATCGTCGGAAAATATGAGTTTTTAGTTGCAGCCGATCTCCCCTTAGGAATTTTCTGGGTTCCCCATAGCGACCACCATCATCTTCTCCATTAATAAAAACCCTAGACTTAGTCAAGTTGACTAAGTCTTTAGACTACTTTAAACCCTTGACTTTGTCCATCATAAAGACTCTTGACTTGGACCAAAAAGGGTGCCCATAGAGTCTCTATCGTTCTCTTCCTCTTTGGGCTCTTGGGTTGGGCTTTTTTCTAAAACAAGGGAGTGCCTTCATCTTGTCTCTACATTTAGAACCAAGGGGGTGCCTTCATAGTATCCTTGTTTCAAGACCGAACCTGGGCTTTTTTCATTCACAACTTTCCGTCCGAACTCTGAATAGACTTCTGTTTTCACCGTCGGACTCGTCATTGACTTCACTTGTTGTTTGACTTCTGATATTGACCAAAATACCCCTGGTTCTCTTTTCTTCCCTTTTGCTGCATAAGATGAAAATGTGATAATTCGCACTCTTTATTCCGAATTACACGTCAAACCCCAAATAAACTACCTAGCAGTGAAAACACATAAATAATTAGAAATAAAACTCGAAAAGAACTAACTCATCAAAGTTAAGTGACCTAAATGTGGCATTTTCACGCCACATCAGTCAAGAAGACTTTCTTATGCACATTCATCTTACGCTTCCTAGTACATAAGTCTTTAAGGAATTTAGCGTAAGCTGGGATTTGTTTAATAGCATCTAATAATGGAAGTTTAATACTAACCTGTTTGAACATTTCCATTATCTCCTCAAACTGAGTTTTCTTCTTTAGTTCTACCAAACGCTTAGGATATGGGGCTCTAGGAACATACGACTCAGGCACAATGGGTGGGTCTTCAGACTCAGGAGCCTTCTCAGGCTCTTTACTAGGGACACTAGTTGGTAAGGTGGGTTGTTCAGAGTTTAGTTCACTATCTTCGGGAACTCCTACCTTATTGTCAATTACCCTACCACTTCTAAGGGTGGTTACTACATTGGCCTGATCCATCGACTGTTTACCTTTCGGGTTTGGCTCTGGTTGACTAGGAAACATACCCTGATCTCTTTGTCTAAGGGCTTCTACCTCGGTTTTTAGACTAGATATAGCCTGGGAGGTTTGTTGCATAAATTTAAGCATGGTCTCATCTAAAGATCCCTGAGGACTATTTTGGGTATTAGGCTGACCCTGATTTTGAGCATAAAGATTCCTAGGAGCGTTAAACCCAGGAGGGTTCATGGAGCTACTAACCTGACCCTGATTTTGACCCTTGGACCAAGAAAAATTGGGGTGATTTCTCCAACCCGGATTATAAGTGTTCGAATGAGGATCATATTTCTGACGGTAATCTTGCCTAGAGTTTAGATAAAGAGCATTAGCATGTTCTTTTTCGTCAGAAACAAAGAATAGGGTACACTAATTCCCTGTATGAGATGGGTCTCCACAGACGGAGCATGGATAAGAGATGGATTCATTTCGAACACTCATGGCCTGAGCGGGATCCTCCCTAACTGCTTTAGGCTGACCAAGCTCTAGGGCTTTTATCCTTCTCGTCATGGCGGCGAGTTTAAGTTCGGACTCATCAACTCTATAGATGCCGCCTTTATTCGGAGTAGGATTTGCCCTAGTAGGAGGTCCTCTAGAAGTTTCCCATTGGTGGGATTTCTCAGCTAGATCTTCTGGAAACGTCATGCAATCATCGACGGATTTATAAGTAAATCCGCCACCACGGAATGACTCTACCGTGGATGTAGTGGGATAGTCTAGTCCATCATAGAGAAATTGGACTAGTCTGCTCTTTTCATAACCATGGTGTGGACACTGTAGTTCCAGTTCTTTAAATCTCTCAAGATATTTGTAGAGAGACTCTCCTTCTTGTTGCACAAAATTATTAAGACTTTGCCTTAAGGAGGTGGTTTTGTGCTTGGGAAAGAATTTCAGAAGGAATAAACTGGTTAATTCTTCCCATATGGTGATGGAATGAGGTTGTAAGGCATAGAACCAAGATTTTGCTTTCTCTCTCAAAGAGAAAGGGAACAACCTAAGCCTCACTATTTCATCAGACATATTGGGGAATCTTATAGTCCCACAGATTTCTTCAAAATCCATAACATGGTGGTAGGGATTCTCGTTCTCAACTCCACGAAAGAGTGGGAGCATTTGGATAATGCTCGGCTTTAACTCGAAGTGAGTCGTGGAATGGGGTAACTGTATGCATGATGGTTGACATGTTCTAGTAGGGTTCATGTAATCCCTGAGTGTCATAGGTGGATTTCCAGCCCTGGCTTGGTATAGATTTTCACCCATAGTGTCACTCAAAGAGAGATTGGCTAGAAGATTACTTAGATGAGTTTCTCTACTAATGAAACGACCTCTCTTATCACGATATCTATCGGGCATAAACTAGAGCCCAATGACCAAGGATATTCTCAACAAAACTTTTTTTTTCTAAATCGAAAACCGAGGAATCACTACGAAGACCCTAGAGGAAAGAAACACAATCAGTCTGACTCCACCAAGCAACCTAAACAAAATCTAGACGAAAGACAAGTTGGTCCGATTCACCCTAAAAATCTAGACAACTCCTACTTCGTTACAAAGCTTGAACTATAATTGTTATGAGGGTTACTCCGTCAAAGTAATACGGTCAAACAATTCTTGGTGACAGCCAACGATGAACGTTGTGATAGCCGTCCAACCTTCAGTAACGTTTCCTCTTCTCGAGGTGACCTTTTAAAGAATTGAGTGACACTTTCCTTTGAGGAATGCCCAAATAAAAATTAAGTCTGTGAATTGTTTCAAAGATCCTATGAGCTCGAAAACTTAGGGGCTAATGTCTAAATCAGATTTTAGTTTTTAGGTGAGGTTTAGGATCGTGAATGTTGTTTCCTATTTGGGCAAGAGAACGGTGATGAAATCCGTCTCCTATCTTTCAATTGGGTTATTGCCCTTACTAGAATGCTTATACTAAACAATTCGATCAAAGCAATTAGGCACACAAAACACACAATTACCCACTGACAGGGACTTCGTGGGTGATTAGAGAAATTACCTCCCGTTCAAGACGGGCGATGACCTTTGCAGACGACCCGGGCCACTCTCCCGTGAGTGTTCCAACCCGAGGCTTCGTTTTGGTTTTCGGTTACAATTTATAAAGCCCTCCAATTTAGGGTCAAAACTTTAAAACCAAAATAAAAACTAGAAAGTCTAAAAGTCTCTCTCTTACCAAAAATAAAAATACTAAAAATAAAATGTAAATTTCTTTTCTTGAGCTCCTCTCCTTGTTGCGCCTTTTCTTTTGCTTCTTAGTGTTCTACACACCAAAAATGGAAAAGCAAGTCAAAGTGTCCAAAAATAAAAACTTACCAAAAATAAAACTTTCCAAATATAGAAATAAGATAAGACAAATTCAAACTTAGTCCCCGGCAGCGGCGCCAAAAACTTGATGGGCCTAGAAAGTTTCCTAAATAGGTCTACACCCGCAAGTCCACGGGTGTCAAGTTGTAATAAATTCTGGTAAGACCGGTTCGTTCCCCAGAGACTTAGTCAAACTTAAATTCTAACTTTAATTCTAACTTGGAACCTAACTTGGTTTGGTTGGTAATATTTTTCAAATTATAAAAAAAATAGCAATTAAAATTTAAATAACTCTTAAGTTGATATTCAGAAAAGGGGAACCTAGGGTTTTCGAAGCCATCCTTCTAAAAATTCTAACGACGATTTGTTATGATTTAATTAGCAAATTCCTTATATAACTCAGATTTTAGTCCATGAATGGTCTAAAAATCCGAAAGATTTTATCATGAAAAACAATAAAAATTATTAACAAATCATATCGATAAAATTAATTTTGGACTTCATTTAAACCCTAGATAGACAAGATTTTAGCTAATCATGCTGGAAGAGATAAACATTTAAAGTTATATAAGTAAAAGACTAAGAAAATTTAACTTTTTCGCTATTTCCAAACCAAACAGGGCCTTAGGGAAATGATTTCCATCTGTTTTCCCAGAATTATGCCAAACACACGATATTCTCGTCTTCCCGGAAACGGATTCCCTGTGGGAAAATTATTTTCTCACCTTCTCCAACTCTCTTTCTCTCTCTAACTTTCTGTTTCTTTTCTCTTAACCTCTTTCTCTCACTATAATCTCTGTTAATCTCTCTCTCTCTCTCACTTAAAAGAGATACAAAAATCAAAAGTATGAAAGAATGAAGATAACTCTCTGTTTTTATTTCAAAACCGAATTTTTATATATCTCTCTCTCTAACTTTGTAACATCAATCTCTCTACAATCTCTCTCTGTTCTTTTGTAATCTCTTTCTCTCTCACTAAGAAACAGAAATAAAAAGAATACAAGAAAAATCGAAAAGAAAACAAATGATCAAAACAAGTTAGAGATAATGATGATGAACTCTAAACCGTATTGTTTCTTCTTCTCTCTTTCTGTCTAAATCGTCATACTCAGAAAAAATGGTCTTGCTCCTGTTATAAGCCGTGGAGAGATATTCTCCAAAAACCGACATATCTCTCTCTCTCTAAAAACATTCCATTCACTCCTCTCTTTCCTTCTCGGTTATAAACCACAATTCTCTTTCTTTCCTTTCCTTCTCCCTCAATATCCCTTCTTTCTGTTTTAAAAAAAACTTCCTATAACTCCCCCTAACCCGTTATCTCCTTTCGGTTTTTAAACATTCAAATCTTTCCAAGATTTGAGGGGATAGGAGAAAAAGAGGAAGGTAGCTCTCGGGTTGATTTGCTGGCTATCATTGGGGGCGATTCAGTGTATCTCGGAGTAGCTGGATCTTGTACGGCGCATCCCCAAGATTCAACCACGTGTTGCTGAAGGCGAATCAGTCGCTGGATCACGCGGTAGTCTCTTGCATTAGTTGTACTGACCCATGAACTCCCGGCGTACCACCCTGTGTTACCGAAGAAAACCCGAAACCAATCCAAGCCGTTGGGTTCATCCATCTAGCTTGTCACGTGTTGCTGAAGGGATATATGTTCACTTTAGTCTACTTGATTTGACCCCAACTTTGACCTGCTCCTATTTTCGCATTCGGACTCCGATTCCACTTCCGCTTTCGCCGATGGATTCGTATTGGACTCTACTTTCACATGAGCACTAATATTGACCAGAATACCCTTGTCATTAAAATGACCAAAATGCCCCTCAAGTATGTCTATCACGATGTTTTCGCATCGAACTCCGTAAATGAGACCTGAGAAAGAAAATCAAACAAATCATCAGAGTAACCGCTCGAATTGGACTAACTAACCCGAGTTAAGAGATTCAGATGGGACATTTTCATGTCTCATCAAGGGGTTAGAGACCTTCAGTTAATATAACTACCCACATTCTGTTCCATCGAGAATGGGTGTAGTGAGTTGTTATTATAACCAATTTTTTCTCTCAAATCTGATTCTCTTATAATAGGGTAACCATCATCCAAATACGCAGTCTACCAAATTCAAGTTGGTAGCTAGTCAAACCTTCTCGAAGAGGGAATGTATGAATGTGGGCCAACATTCTTCCACTTGGCCCAAATGATAGATATCCTAACTTAATGGGTGATAGTCAATCTGTATGGCCATACAATACTCATTTGGGGATACCACTCATTCTCAATTAAAGAACATACTACACGAATCATAGCGGTCACATTCTGATAAGTGAATGATCCCTTCTATGTATTACAATGCATTATGCTCTCTAACTAAGCACTTGATGAGCATAATTTGTGAATGAGTAATTTCTGACAGAATTACTCAGGTCCTCCTTTAATATCACATTGGATATAAGATGTTTATTCTTTATGTGCACAAATATGAAGATTTGATTACAATAACCGAACATCTCAAACTGCAAAAAAAAGTATATAGTCAAGCATTACATAAGTTAAGGATACCCTTCTGCACCACATGATCTAAGAACAATCGTGTCGGCAATGCCTTAGTTAAGCATTACATAAGTTTATGGTTAATGGTCACTTTATGTTCTTTAACTTTCCTCTGACCAAGAGATACTTTATGTCAATATATTTCTTTTTTTCTGCTCCCACTCTTATTACCTTATGAGAGGAAAACCATTGCAGAATTATCCCAAAGGATCTATAAATGTCTCTCTATGGTATCGACGAGTTTGAGACGAGAAACAAAGTTTCTCAACTATTTTGCTTGTGTCATTGCTCATAGTGTATGGTGTAGCAGACTCAAACTACTATTTGCAAGTAAATATCTTCTACATATATGGTCATTAAAATAGCTAAAAAGAGAATGGTCAGATAGAGATTAGGAAAAACCTTTAGCCTTAAGCCAAAAAAGAATTTTGCAAACCGTTGTTGAGAAGCCTGCTTCACACCATATAAAGATTTATTCAAACAGACAAACTCGATTATCACTGGTTTTACCATAACAGGAGGGAATGGTCATATAGACCTCTTCATCCAAGTCACGTTGGAGGAAATCACTGTTGACATTTAGCTGATGCAAGGACCATCTATGGATGGAAGTGAGAGACAAAAGAACAAGAACAGTGATAAATTTCGCCGTAGAGGCAAAAGTGTCATGCTAATCCACGCCTTCTACTTGGATAATATCTTTGGCAACAAGACGTGCTTTATATCTTTAAATAAAACCGTTTGATCGGTATTTTATTATATAAACCATTTTTCAGCCAATGAGTTTCTTGCAAGTCTCAAGTATTGTTGGCTTCCAAAGCAAAATCTCTTTGGTCTTAAGTATTGTTGCTTCCAAAGCAAAATCTCTTTGGCCATGGTGTCCCGCCAGCCAGGAGAAGCTGAAGCGACCTTCTAAGTTTTAAGTTTGTTAAGAAAAAAGTGAGGAAAGGCAGATGAGAGGGGCTTAAATTAGAGAAAGCGATATAATCGACCAACAGATATGGAGTTCGAGATGAAGAACACTCGAGCTCGGGAGTATATAGTCACCCACATAGGCGGGCGTGAGGGAACCAGAAGATGGGGGGGTCAGCGGAAGAAGGTAACAAAACGAAGACGCTAATAGGTCAGAATCAAAGATGGCATCATCACCTGGAGAAGGCATAAAAAAAACTTCTGGGCGAGAAGTGGTCGCAGACGGAGGATTGCACTCATGGACTGTCTGGCACATTCGACCAGCTCAAGCTTACTAAGCATTGAGATCTTTAAGTGTGATCATGGAGGGCTCTTTGAAACAAAACCATGTACCATTCGACCTGAATTTGAGTGGCAAAAGTGGAGACAACATTGATTAGTTAGGTACAGATATACTTTTATTGGGAGTGTTCTAAGCAATCCTACATTTGTAGGGAGACTGAAGTCAGGTGGCCTTACAACTGGTTGTGCATTTGAACTCCCAGACCGCTGTTTTTACGCAGTGCTCTTAGAAAATACCACAATTCACAAATGATGATGATCCTATATTCACCTATATAAACATGGCAACTACAAATTAACTTGTAGCCTGGATTTATATCTTTCAAGACTAAAACAACAACATGATCTCTTTTCTCTTCTTCATTGGTCAATCCAACTAAAAACTATAATCTATTTGCGAACATAACAGAAGAGAGCAAAGAGAGATGCTCCTGTAAGTACGATATTGGAATCAGACTTCCACTGGGGAGCGAAGAAGTTCACTCTCACAACGAGGAATGCCCCGTCCTCACCATTGGCCTGCAAAGCATATCGTTTTTGTAACATTTTAGTATATCTACTTCAGTGGAGTTTTGTGAACGGGTATTCTAATCCAATGCAAAATATGATTGAAATTCGACCTTACAATGTTTCTGAACATTTCATAAGATTAATTTGGAAAGGAATCGGTATGTCCACATGTTGATAAGTTCCATCAGCATGACAGTATGTTCCGTTTGGAAAATAGACTCCCGCTCGAATAAATAATGACATATGGTAGACTGGTAGAATAAAATATAAAAATCTCTCATGGGATTATTTTTCAAACCTAGCAACTGATACATTCAAGAAAAATAATTTCTATTTTCCAAGAGCGACGTTTAATAACTACATTAAGAACTATCTAGACATATGGATCTTCATGGTGGTGCAGAGAGGGGCGCGGTTTGTGGCGCTTCCTTTCTCTCTCTATTTGGTCAATAATTCTTTTGTGTTCATTATATTTATTTCAGCACTTTTTAAGTTGTCAAGAAAGTGATTTATTAATCCGAGATTAATAGTAATATAATTTAGTTGTCCTGAATACAAATCTTACCGAATTGAAAACGCTTACATGAGCTCTAGAACAAGTGCAGATGCTCCTCCACCCCCATTGCAAACACCACCTACTCCATACTTCGCGTTTTTATGTCTTAATACCTGTGAAATTATCATAAGAAAGATTCAGATACAATCCAAAAGTAACACGTGCGGAGACAAGGAGTTGCAACTGTTTCCAAAACAAATAAAGTATAGGCTTATGTTTTGAGGATCGCCTCCGCGACATCTGTGCGAATTGATGCTAAATCTTAGATATCATCTTGAGGGATTGATATCTTTACTTAGTTGTTTCTTAAGCATCCATAGTGGTTTAACATCACAAAAGCTATTGAAAGTAGTAATCTAAAGAAATAAAGACCTTATTAAATATGATGGAAAATACATTAGTTTTTGGGCCTTAAACAACGCATATGCCTCAGTGCAGCATCGAGGCTATGTTTCGCCTTTACTAAATCAATTCGCGTCAAGCCTTGAAATCATTTTCTTAAACCATTGATCACGAAAGTTATTTAAATAGACTATCAACAGTACTAATTAATAACAAATGTACGGTATAAGCAATACCCCTAAAAGAGTGACCAAGATGCGAGCTCCACTGCAACCTAGAGGATGTCCCAAAGAAACAGCTCCACCATGTGCATTAATTTTCTCCTGCACGCATAGAGAGACAAGCAACTTAGTAAAAGAATTTACTTTTTGATAAGAAGTGATTTGCACTATCGCGTAAATAAACTTATGCTGAACATTATGTAGTTGAAATATAAAGGACAAAATAATCGGGAAATTTTTTTCGAAAGTTCATAGAACTCACAGGATTAATACTAAGTAGTTTCTGGTTTGCCAGGGCAACAACCTGCAGCAAGAAGCCAAAGTGTCTGAATTAAGTCGAATGGATCAAGATGCTTTGAGTTAAAACTAATCATTAAGATGCTGCCATTTTCAGAAAAAAACAAATTACGAATCTTACGGAAAAGGCTTCATTTATTTCATAGTAGTCAATTTGAGAAGCCCTTAGACCAGCTTTAGAAATCGCTTTAGGTATTGCGAGAGCCGGCGCTGTTGTAAACAACTCAGGTGCCTGCATACATATCTTGTGTAAGCACAATATAGTGTGGAACATCAAGAAGTACATGGTATAAAAAAGAATGACAACAGAAAAGAAATTGTGAGCAGATAATCGACATTGACCATTTTCACTTTCAGAACAAGCACAGTACAAAATGAAAGACCCTAAAGCATAATATAATGAGAGCTAGAGGTCTTTAAGACACTTCTTTATACCTGAGCTGCGTCAGCATATCCTGTAATCTTAGCAATCACATTTAATCCAAGCTCAACCGCAACTTTGCCACTCACCAACACTAACGCAGCAGCACCATCACTGCCCATGTAACATGCTCAGAAAAAATTAGCATTAAAATTTTCGGTGGGGCCATACAGCTTGAAACTCGAAAATTCCTAACAAGAAATAACCCATAATTGGAAGAATGATTCTAGAATCTAAATAACATGTTTACTCAAACTACTTCTAGTGTGAAACGGTGAGTAAAGTCTAATTCAGTGCATGTTTAATAATATTCAAAACATAATTTTGAATGACATCATCATTCATCATTGTGACAAATTTTGTTAATAAAGGTCTTTAATGATAACTCATACATGTACCCAGATGCATAGTCAGAACTTAATGACCACCTTGCAGGAGGACGCAGTTACTACCACCACCTTTTAACAGATCAAAGAACTACAAGTCCGAGGCGAGTCCGAATATGACCTCTTACAGAATAGAGAATAAACATTTTATCAATGACATTTTACATTACTAATGAAAAGTGTTGTGACGAAGAACAAGAAACCAAGAAAAGCATTAAAGTGAATAATCACCCAAAACACAAGAGCTTTACGTGCTCCGGTTTATTAGACCTACTCTATGGTGAAAAATGACGCGATGATTTCCACTATGAATGAAGGATAATTTACAAAGATATTTCTAAGGTTTCAATTTTCTATACAGCTCATAGGAAACCCTAATCCTACTGCCTAACCGCCTCTCTTTCTAATTCCGGAAGATACATCGATCACCAGTATAAATAGAAGTCCTGCCTTGCAGCCCTGAAGATCAACCCTGCTTCGATAGCCCTGAAGATAAGCCCCCGATCTATTTGGCGAACATAAGCTAACCGGTCGGGCCAAAAATTTTGGTGAAAGCGGTTTTGCGGGTTGGATATCAGCCTCATATTCAAGACACTTTCAACAAAAAATATAGAGATGACTTTCTCCTAAGGAGAAAGAGGCCATGAGCTCTTAGATACTAATATAGTTAGGACTCGGGAGCAACTATGATGTCCTTGATGTTTTTCTCCATCAGAACATAAACATAGTAAAGAATCCTACTTCACTTGGCTACGTAGCACATGAATGGAGCAGTTGTATGCTCAAGTATCCTCCCATATGATAGTTCACAATTTCTTATACAGTTTGGTAAAGGTCCAGTAACATCACACCATTGTTCTAGTAAGATAAATATACCATGAAATATTGAATTCGCCGAAAAGTGCAAAATACCTTATACTAGATGCATTGCCAGCAGTAACAGAACCTCCGTTTTCTTTGAAACTTGGTCGGAGCTTCCTTAATTTGACAGGATCAAACTGCCACAGGCAAAAAACCAGTATATTATAGTATCAGCCGTAAAGTAAGCATATAGCAGAAGTACAATTTCTCTGGTTCCCCTAAATGAATCCAACTGAAAGACAATTTTGTGAAACAATCCCTCATGAACTTGGTGAACATGGGAAATGCAGTCATCCACTCTAGTCTGAGGAAAAGTAATAAAAGAAACTAAGAAAAACAAGTGAAGATAGAAAGTGAAAAAGGTAACATACAAAGGCATTATAACTAATCCGGATGTTAAGTGATACTGCAAACAAAAAATTAATTGACATTTAACACGTCCAAAACGAAGTCATTAAACAATTGTTACTTGTACATGTTCCCAGTCGGCCAGTCTTTCCATAAACAGATATTGATAATACGATTGGATTAGATTTCTAAAGAAGAGAAATCTACTTATTTAGTAACGACAAAATGAAAATTATGCTTCATAAAATGAATCTGAGATCAAGTATGAAAAAGCATAAATCTGATAACCAGTGGTTGCACCTTATCTAAGCCCTCGTCTCGGTCAACAAGTAGTGATGGTTTACCTCTCCCAGCAGAAACTTGAACCTGCAGTCGAGAATGCACATTAAGTACTTGCCAATTTACAATATACGAATGGGCCAGGACACTGGGTCACGGTTCATTCTGGGACAGGTAGATGATCAAAGGGCTCATTTTTTTCAAGAATGTTGTCACTGCTCACAAAAAATTTCATCCCATTGTAACACCTCTAACCCCACAGGCCAAAGGAATGTAGTTAGAGTTTACCGAACATCAACATGAGATGAACTTTTCTACACGTAGACTTTGGCCAATTCTAACTACTCAATGGTGGGGTTAAATTTGTTTAAATGAGATGACATTTGTGTAAGGATGGTCTTCATAGCTTAAAGAACATCCCAACCAATATGACCTTATTCAGTTTCAATGTCGGTATTGAAATAAACATGCTGCTTCATTCTATTACTATATGAACATAAACATGTTGATTGATCCTAATCCTATAAGAATTACTACAAAACAAGAAGTTAGTTTCATTAATGATTAAAGTAGAAGCAGAACTCTTAACTGGAGTTATTTCCCATGCAAAGGCACCACTATCTCGAGCAGCAATACCTCGCTCAAAGCTCTGAATAGCATAAGCATCCTGCAGGAGTTATATAGAGATACATGAGTTGAAAAGCTTGGTTGGGCCTCAAGATATTGCCAAGATTAATGATCACGAGGGAACTCTCCCACTTCAGGAAAATTAAGAAGGAAAAATGAAAACTAAGTCGAGTAAAATAACAAATGTGATTCTGGTGCGCTGTACCTAACTACCTATTGACCACTTAAACATGGGATGATACTTGAAATACATTTAAATCCAGGACGAGCTCAAGCTTGATGCAATTGATAGAGAATATATGTAGCTCTAATTTATACTCATAAAGAAGGTCTGTTACTTCTTTCAAAGGAAATGAATTGGATAGTACTTTCATATATATAACAGTCGGCACTCTTAGCAGAAGTCCTGAGCAGATGCAAAATTAGTAGAGACATTTGAAACAATACCTGTTCTTCTCTTGTTATAGAGTGCTGGTCAGCACATAGTTCAGCACACACACCCATGCCAAAGTCATTATAAACGTCCCACAACCCATCTTTGAGCATTCCATCAACGATGGTATCATGTCCTAGTCGAGATCCCTTCCTGTTTTGCTGATAGAATTAGGCTGATATATTGCTAAGAAGAAGAGTGTGAAAACAAAAAAGGAATCTAACCTTGATTCTGCCAGATATTTTGGTGCATTAGACATGCTTTCCATGCCACCAGACACAACGACATCATTGTCGCCTAACTGAATACTCTGTGCTGCAAGCATTGTACCTATAAAACAACAGAGAAGGAAATATTTGTCATCAGACTCGTGTCTGGATTATGATCATCCTGAGGAAAAAGTATTTATAGAGTTCTAGTGATCAGAATATATGATCTTACTCTTCATCCCTGATGCGCAAACTTTATTGATGGTGGTACATATAACAGAAGTAGGTATTCCTGCACCTAATGCCGCCTGTCTAGCAGGAGCTTGGCCTAAATTAGCGCTAAGAACATTACCAAAGAAGACCTCTTGAACAAGTGATGGATCTATATTTGCCCTCTTTAGCGCACCTGTGTATTGACATAAAAGATGGTTCTCACCCAACTTGAATAACATTTCGGTAATCAAGTATTTTGAGAAACTTATCTGATAATGATATAATTTTAAAAGGTGTAGTTGTAATCTTACACTCAATAGCTATAGATCCAAGCTTTGTGGCAGAGAGCGATGAAAGGGTACCCAGAAAACCACCTATTGGTGTACGAGCAACACCAACTATACATACATCTATCAAAACAAAGAATCACATAAACTTTAAACTCCAAAAGCCAGCTTTTATGTCATGGGAGAAGGATAATCTAGTAACCAAGAATACAATATGTAATTTGTCTCGAGAACCTTAACATATATACCATCAACCTCAATTGAGTAACAGTTTTTATTGAAGTAGGGAAGAAATTATGATACCTCTAGGGTTTATTGCATCTGATGAAGCAGCAGCCATTATCTAAATCCAACTAACAATATCAGAAACAGGATCTGCAAGATAATAATGAACAAAAACTGATGCTATGAAAAAAACAATCAGCAATTTGATTAATAATAATCTGCCAACTAAGAGCCGGTAAATCTACTAGATTCAAAGGTGACTAAAGAAAATAGGAAGAAATGAAAGGAAGCCATTTAATAATCAGATAAATATTCAAAACTATCATCAGAAATTATAAATTGAATATCACAGAGACATTTACCTAGACGGAATTATTGAGAGAGAGAGAGCGGGAGAGTCGTGAGAAATTGGATGAGTATTTATAAATGCTGCCACACGGCCCAGTTCGACCGATTTCTTTAACTAACTCACCGATGATGGCACACTTTTTGAGAAAGATAAAGATCCTTTGATGTTTTGGCGACAACAACACGTCAAATTCATGGACGCGTGAGCGGGGAGATTTGTTGTTTAGCCCTCCTTTCATATAATCGACTTGTTGTTTAGATTTTATTTTTTCTAGAGTTGTAATTTGTACTCTTTTTTTCTAGAATTGTAATTTGTACTCTTTTTTTTCAAACAAAAATTAATTATGGCCAGCGCTTTGGGGAAAGCAGCAAAAATTCTGGGGTGGACGGTGCAAAACCAAAAAAATGCAAGCCAAACGCACCTCAGAAGTTGCCGACATAAAGTCACCGGCCGGATGCTACCGGCGACGGCCGGCGACTTCATCATCTCTCTTCATCCCTTTCTCCCTCTCTATCTTCATCCCTTCCTGCCTCTCTCTCTCCTCTCTTCTCTTTCTCTCTCTACAATTACCTCAATTTGCTCTCTGCTTATTGGATAAATTGTTTCTCTGAAGAGTATTGTCCTTCTAGTTCATACCTGTGTGAAGGAAGAAGAAGAGAAAGCGAGTATGAGAATGGGTTTGTTTAGTTGTGAGAAAGAGAAGTTCTTTTGAGAATATTATTATCATCACTGTTTGTTACTATTAGGGTTCTTCTTTTTTGGGTGAAATTTTGAGTAACAAGTTTCATGGCTGCTAGTAATGAAGTTACACTCAATGAGGCAAAGGTAATTAAATGGTTAGACAAGATGACCTTCGTCTGGAAAACCAAACGGAGGTAACCTCCCTCCGTATGGTTTTCCAGACAAAGGTTCCGGCGAAGGGACCATTCCCTTCGCCGGAATTTAGAGAGAGAGAAAGGAGAGAAGAGAGAGAGAGGCAAAGAGATTGAGAGAGAGAGAGAGGCAAAGAGATTGAGAGAGAGAGAGAGGAGAGAGAGGGACAGAAAGGGATGAAGATAGAGAGAGGGGGAAAGGGATGAAGAGAGAGAAAGGGTCATCGGCGTTAATGGCAGAAGTTGCCGGAATCCGGTAGAGATTGCCGGAGTTTTAGTTGAGGTAGAGGTGAAGAAGAAAAAATAAAAAATTAAAAAGGTGATGTTTGGAAGAAACAAAAAAAGTTTGTTTCCACCCAAAACTTATTTCCCCGGGAACTTCGTTGATTTCCCCAAAACACTGGTCTTAATTATAGGGAGATTTTGACACTCACCTCCATTTTTATATCAGTATTAGGACTCCACCCCCATTTTTCAGAAATTTTTGATTTACACCCCCACATGGACGGAAACCGTTAGTTCAGAGTTAAGTTACAAGTGGGTGAATTGCACATGTGAACCATGACAAAAATACCTTCTTTTATATTTCACTTTCCAACTGATGACCATTTTCTTTTTTCTTAACCAATTATCACTTCAACTACAACCACAACCAGTCCATCTTCATCGAGAACCACCACCACCACCATCATCTTTACCTTCTCTGACCACCAGAACAACCACCACCACCTTCATCTTCAACCACCCACCACCACAACCACCATCACTTGAGAAAATAATCTAAAGCAGATTGGTTAGGATTACACCATATCTTAGGGCTTTGGGTGTTGGGTTAGCTGGGTTTGAATCAGATGAATCTGTTACTATATGACCTCCTTTTCTACCGAGTGCATCTTGATGGAATCCGATTGAACAATTAGCTAATCGTTGACGATTTATTACCCAGTTTGACTAGCATTTCTAGCAATTGTCCATTGATTTTCGGGTTAGACAACTACATGTCTGATCTTTCTCGTTAAACCCTAACATTTGTCTTCTTGAGATGGAAAGATTAACCCTCCTAAAACAAAAACAAAAAACCAGAGAAACCCTAAAATTTTGATGTTGAAATAAGTAGAGAAAGAGGGTAGAAGGAAAACCCATGTTGGGATTGTGAGTGTTATTACCTTTAAAGTTATTGAACTACTGATTCAGTGTGGGGATGTTGATGAGAGGTGGGTGGATTTTGAAATGGGGGAAAGTAAGGAGATTATGAGAAAGAGGGAGATCATGCAGGTGCTCATAGGCATCTTTAATGGGGGTATTGGAACTTAGAGATGGTTGTTAGTGTTGCCTCTTGTAAGATAAGAGAATTGTAAATATTTGTATTGATTTTCATAGCTATTACATAAGATCATTATAAGGAGTAGTACAAGAGAAAAGTTTAAGCAGTTGAACAATGTGGGACTATATTGGAACTATATTTCTAACATTCCCCCTCAAATGAATGACTTTTGCTAGTGAAAAATTCACGAGTTTGCTAAACAAATTTGTAGATTTTGACTTGATTTTGATATGGAGGCATCATTGTGAGGTTTCTATGTTGTTGTTTGTTGTTGATTTTCTTTTCTCCATGTGAAGAAAAGTTGGCACCATTGCCAGGTTTTGTTGATGTTGATTTTGATTTTGCTTTTCTCCACTTGAAGAAAAGTTGGCACCATTGCCAGGTTTTGATGTTGATGTTGTTGTTGATTTTGCTTTTCTCCATTTGAAGAAAAGTTGGCACCATTGCCAGGTATTGACAATTACTAACCATTATCCGGTTGACAATTACTAACCATTGTCCGGTTTTGGAGATTTCCTACCTTGGTTTTTAATAGCCCCCACACATGATTATTACTCTAACACCATCAAAGCAATTCAAGCCTTTGATCTACTTGGTTTTATGTGTTGTTGAACATAAACACTAACAATCATCGATCTTGACCTTCCACTTATATTCTTCATTTATACTCTCTCTTATCTCCTCTTCGTTTGATCTTATAGAAAATATAATGGAACCAAGTAGCATACTAAAGGAACAAACATTTGAGAGTTCTCATCTTGGATATAAGAAGTATGAGCAAATCAAGTAAGAGAATTAACTGTTTTGCCATAAAGGAACCCACAAACATGTTTTCAAACATCAAAAGAAAACCATCTTTGAAAATAAGCATGACTTCTTTGGTACATTCTATCAAACACTTCATGTGCATCATATTGGAAATCAAGATTTTGGACAACTATAAGTATAGTTTCAAGATAAACATGGGGTATATAACTATTCTAACAAGAAATCCATGAATTCTTTCCCCCTCTCTAATTGTTTTCCAATTTTTCTCAAAATATAACTTCATGGACCATGGATACACATAGATTTGATGTTGTGAAGGACTTGACATTTGAAATGCTTGAGATCATTGAAGAGTATATCATGTGATTTCTTCAACAAATCACTCTTGTTTGGCACTTTCACTTTCATCTTCTTGTTAATCTTCATCATCTTCAAATACTATTGAGAAAAGTATTGAAGAATGATTAGATCTCAACAATAGAAAAGAACTAATCTTATTGAAAAGGAAAAAAAATACTAAACTTGAACTAAAAACCAATAAAAGTCTGGCGGACCGTAGCCATTAATGGGACTACCGCCGCCGGCAAGCGGAAGACTCTATTGACTAACCCAAGAAAAAAAAAAACCTAGAAGCTCTTATACCATGTAAGATAACAGAATTGTAGTGATTTGTATTGATTTTCATAGCTATTACATAAGATCATTATAAGGAATAGTACAAGAGAAAAGTTTAAGCAATTAAACAATGTGGGACTATATTGCACTATATTTCTAACACCTCTCAAAGCTTAGACAATAAAAAATTCTAAGTTAGAGAGAGAAAGAAAGGTTATTGCCGGAGGTTGGGATGGAATTAATAAGTGTATGGGCATGAATAAAGTAGTGAAATGTAGTGGTTTGGGTTTTTGTTTATTTGAAGAATGCAAAAGCAACTGGAGGTGGTTGTAGAGATTGGAGAAGAAGATCCCTTTCTCTCTCTTTTTCTCCATTTTCTCTCTCGCAGTCCCTCATAAAAGGTGATAATTGGTGAAGAAAGAAGAAGATGGTCTTTAGTTGGAAATTGAAATACAAAGAAGGGTATTTTCATCCTGGTCCACATGTACAATTTGCACACTTGAAACTTAACTTTGAGTTGACGGTTTCCGTCCATGTGGGGGGTGTAAATCAAAAATTTGACAAAAACGGGGTATAGTCCTAATATTGATATATAAATGGGGGTCAATGTCAAAATATCCCTTAATTATATCAGTTCAAATGATACAAATACGATTTTACCCTCGATAGATGGGAAAATATTATTGTACCCTCCACTTAACCTAACCTAATGTAAGTAGTTGACCTACAAGTTAACTCAACCCGTGAGCTGACCCTAGATAAATCGATTTTAACCTAACTCATACTAAACAATACCCATCAAGCTGACCCTGGACACTAGACTAAACAAAACGATTTTGCCGTCTTCTTCTTCTACCTGGAGAGATATAGCTTGCAAACTATAAATTGATTGGGAGGAACCATAAGATTGGATGAGTTATTCTTCTTCTTCTTGACCAAGTCTCTTTCTTCGATTTCTCTCTTAAACTAAATTTTACAATTTAAAGAACCCTTTTTGTTGTTCTGATCATCTTCAACTTACTCTTCTTCTTCTTCTTAATCACCACTTGGTGATTCAATATAAAACTCTAATAACTCTCCCATATTCATATTGGCATTCGATGAGATTATATTGACTGTATCTGTTTTCAGTCTCTTTCTTAACCTAGACTTAGAGAGAGAAAGTGTGAGTGTTACAAAGAAGAAATCTCATTCATACACACTCACATACCCTCTTAGTCCTTTCTGTCTCCCATTTTCATTATTCTTTTTTCATTCTCTCTCTAATCTCTATATAACCCTTTGTTGGTACTAAAAGTCGCGGAAGCTATCGAACCTATCCTAGAAATTGATCCGACTATGAAAATTAATCGAAAAGCTAAGCCAAAACCTAAATATGCAAACAGAATTAACGAGGTTCGGCCTAAAGCCTACGTCCTCGGGCGAACAAGAAATCTTTATTGAAGGACAGATGAAGACGATTCACACAACTTGCAAGTTCGTCCCAAGATGGTACCGTATAGAAATTAACCTTCTATACTAAATCTTCGATGACTGAGAAATTAAACACCGCTCAAAACTATGAACAAAATTTGTCTCACTTGCCCTCTCTCTAGCACTCTCTAAAGAAGAGTTGTTGTTGAGTTGTTGTGTTTGTTGTTGATGTGCATTACAAGCACTCAAACCCCCTATTTATATATAATGTAAGCCGGTTTAATTAAGAAACCCAACCCAAATTAGGAATCCAAACCGCCTCACAACTGGGTTTCTAAACCGCCTTTAGGAATCCAAAAACCGCCTCTTAATTTTGGGTTTCCAAACTGCCACAAACTGCCTCTTACAATTCTCCACCTCGTACATAATTTGATATACTTCAAATTTTGGACGAACACCAGGATACTCCTTGTAAGATATATCTGCTTATTGTAACTTCATCTGACTGCACCATATGACCATGGTTGCCTACGTACCTTTTTACAGGATCAAGCCAACCGTAGTTCTACCAACCTTTCACATATAGTTTACCTTGTCGCCCTTTTCGCCCTTTGGGGCAACTTAACACGAGCCGATTTGTAGAAATTCCAAGCAATGCTGAAACTTGCTACACGTCACCACTTTAGTCAACATGTCCACGGGATTCTCATCTGTGTGTACCTTCATGAGAGAAACATCACCTTCCTCTATGACATCTCGTACAAAGTGATACCTGACATCGATATGCTTAGTACGAGCATGATGAACCTGATTCTTCGCCAAGTGGATCGCACTTTGACTATCACACCATACATCTACACACTCCTGCTTAATCCCTAGATCATCCAGAATACCCCACAACCACAATGCTTCCTTCGCACCTTCGGCCATAGCCATATACTCGGCCTCCGCAGTAGATAACGCAACTGTAGATTGTAACATCGATCGCCAACTAACTGGAGCACACGGTACACGATCCATATGATCCTTCTCCACCGTAGTAGTGGGAGATTGTCTTCCCGAGAGCCTGAAGTGTGGTGCCAAAGGTGTGACACCGCCTTCGCATTCTGCATCCCGAATCGAGAAACTACTCGTTCGATGTAACCTTTCTGATTCAAGTACAGTTTCTTACTTGACCGCTCTCTCTTAATCTCCATTCCTAGTATCTTCTTTGCAGCGTCCATGTCTTTCAACTCAAACTCTTGACTGAGTTGAGATTTCAACTTATCTATCTCCACCATGCTTCGAGAACAATAAGCATGTCATCCACATACAAAAGAAGATAAATAAAGTCACCTTCGTGAAGCTTCTTGATGTATACACTGTAGGGATTTACACCCTTCTACTAGTGTTTATAGCGGAAATATGACATCTAATGTCTACACTAGTATTCCCAGGATCACATGCAAAACTAGTAATTAATCTAATGGAGATAGTAGATTACCTTA
>BEHA01001674.1:177592-296954 GCA_002897215.1 Eschscholzia californica subsp. californica
GAGAAAATCTCATTGTAGTCGACCCCTTCTTTCTGTGCATAACCCTTGGCCACTAGTCATGCCTTATACCTTGTACCCTTGATCTCGGAAGAATCCACTTTCTTCTTGTACGCCCATTTACAACCAATAACAGACTTACCTTCGGGCAATGGGACAACCTCCCATGTCTTGTTCTTGTGAAGAGACTCCATCTCTTCTTGCATAGTAACCAACCAACTCTCTCTTTCTGCCACGATAATAGCTTCTTTGAAGGTGACCGGCTCGTCGTCTTCCACCGAGAGTGCATATTCAACCAGATTTGCCTACCCGTAATGCCTAAGAGGTTTGTCTGACCCTAACCTCTGTACCGGCTTATATAACCGTTTCGGCCTAGTGTGTACCGAAACATCCTGTTGTTGTTGTAAACCTTGTGTACCTTCCCTTTCAACCTCCTCATGATCGGGTTCATCAATTTCCTCATCTTGAGTACTATCATGATGTTCTACCTGATCATGATTCCTAGAAACCCGTTGGTCTTCGGCTTCTACTTCCACTACTTAAGCTTTAGTAGACCCAACTAGGCACTGTAGCTTTCGCCATAGCTACAATAGATGACTCATCAAACACCACATCTCTGCTGATTACAAACTTCTTGTCTTCCGTACACCATAGCCGATAACCCTTGACTCCTGTAGCATATCCTAAGAAAATTGCCTTCTTTGCTCTATTATCAAGTTTGTTACCTTTAACATGGTAGTATGCCATACAACCGAAAATCCTAAGTCTCCCGTAATCTGCATGTTCACCTGACCACACCTCGTAAGGTGTGCTGTCATCTAAAGAAGAATGTGGAGACCTGTTCACAATATAACAAGCTGTAGCAACAGATTCTGCCCACCATTCTACGCCTAACCCTGAATTGGAGCGCATACATCTAACCTTCTCAAGTAGTGTACGGTTCAATCTCTCTGCGACTCCATTCTGCTGAGGTGTGTTACTACTGTCCAGTGCCTCACAATGCCTTCCTGATTAGAAAACTCCTTGAATGCCCCATCCGTGTACTCGGTCTCATTATCCGACCTTAACGTCTTCAGCTTTCGACCAGTTTTGTTCTCAACCATTGCTTTCCACACCAGGAATGTGTTGAATACCTCATTCTTATGCTTCAGAAAATAAAGTCAGACAAATCTCGAAGGATCATCAACGAATGTAACAAAATACCTGGAACCACCCTTGGAAGCTAACTTTGCCGGCCCCCGGACATCGGTATGTACGTAGTCTAATACCACTTTGCTCTTGTGCTTTCTTGTAGAGAACGTCACCCTGTGTGTCTTCCCGAACACACAATGCTCACAAAACTCCATGCAAGGCTTCTTCATGACCTTCAACAAGTCTTTCCCGCACATCAAAGATAGACCCTTTTCTGACATATGCCCAAGGCGCATATGCCAAAGCCTCGTACTAGCCGTTGGATCCCTTCCACTGATTCCTACTACTACATCTCCTGTAATTGTTGTCCCCAAAAGTTTGTATAAATTACCGTAACGAGTATCTCTCATCACTACCAAAGAAACCTTAACGACTTTTATGGAGCCAGTCTCTATAATTATCTTACAGTCGTTCCGCTCTAACACACCAAGGGAAATTAGATTTTTCTGCAAATCAGGTACGTGTCTTACGTCTGTCAATGTTCTCATCACTCCATCATGTATCTTGATACGTATTGTTCCGTGTCCCACAGTTTTACATATACTATCATCACCCAGTATAACTGTACCACCATCTATACTCCTATAGGTTGTAAACCACTCCCTATTTGGACACATATGGTGTGACGCCCCTGAATCAAGCATCCACTTGTCGGAGATCTTCTCAGACACCTCTGTTACCGAGAAACATTCGTCAGGGTCTTCTGACGCATATCCCGCCTCTTGCATCTCTTGTTTCCCCTTGTAACCTTCGTTCTTTTGCTTCAATTTTCTCTTTGGACAAACCGCTTTAAAGTGGCCAAGCTCACCACAACTAAAGCACGTTTTCTTGAAAGAGCCTCTAGATTTGGATATAGATTTCCCACCTTTTCCCTTTTCCCTTTCATTACTCCTCCCCCTCGTTACAAACAACCATTGTGCTTGATCCTTGTCTACTCCACCTGACGTCATAATGCTAGTAGCAACCTTACGAAGGTCATCCGCTAATAACGAATTTCTCGTCTCTTCCATGCTTAGACTGTAACCAACAAGCATCAAAGTTTGAACAAGGTTCTCATGTGATTTAGGTAATGAAAGTAACAATATGAGGGCTTGGTCCTCATCCTCAACGTTAACATCAATATCCTTCAAATCTGAGATAATCCTGTCAAACCTATTCACATATTCCTGAATAGAAGAATCCTCTTCCATTCTACATGTGAATAATTTGGATTTTAAGTAGACCCGATTCGTTAAAGTTTTCGTGATGAAACTGCTTTCTAGCTTTAACCACACACTCGCCGCCGTCGTTTCTTCGTCTACTAGGAACACCACGTCCCTCTCAAGACACAACATAATGGTAGCCCATGCTTCGAGATCTAACTCTTCCCAATCCTCATCTGACATATCTCCTGGTTTCTTTCCAGTCAACGTCTTGTGTAATTTCTGCGAGATTAACAGATTCTTCATCTGCATCCGCCAATAAGAAAAATCGTTTTTTCCATTGAACTTCTCTATCTCATATTTCCCTGATTTGAATTACAAGCACTCAAACCCCCTATTTATATTTTATATATAATATAAGCCGGTTCAATTAAGAAATCCAAGCCTAATTAGGAATCCAAACCGCCTCACAATTGGGTTTCTAAACCGCCTTTAGGAATCCAAAAACCGCCTCTTAATTTTGGGTTTCCAAACTGCCACAAACCGCCTCTCACACCCTTGCTCTAAAATCTCATACTCTGTTTTATCAGTAAACCTAAAGATCACCCATCTATTGTTCTATTTTCCATATGATCTTCTCCATTAATCCAATATTTTAATACCCATACCTAAAAATCACAAACTTTATTACTAACAATTCTTCAATTTTATTCCTACCCATTATCATTAGATCTGTTATCTGATTAAATCTAAAGTGGATACAATCAGAAAACTCTGAAGTAATTTTTATAGTTCAATTCTTAGTACTCAAGTAAGAATTTGACATGATAATCATATCATCTGACTGAAAAAACTGATTAATAGTTATAGATTGAGGAGTATCTGCCATTACATAAAGGAAAGTATCACATTCATCTAATTCTAGTGTGATGGTTAGTGATGGAAGGTAAGAAGTTTCAGTAATGGGTTGATCAATGTTTTCTAGTGATGGAAGTAGGGTTTTTTTAGAAAGGAAGAGGTAGGGTTGTGTGGTGACAGTGAGACTTCAATTTTAACCAAGGTAAGAATCGGGCCAGACTAGTTTCTCAAGTGATATGGGTTGAATATTTGGACCCTAATCTCCGTACACGTGCCAGTCATCAGGTTGCTGAGTTAAATAAACTAGGGGGTCTTAAATGCAATATCAATTATATAAGGGTAATCTGGAAATTATTTCAAGTATAACTTCAAAGACGGAATATTCTCTTTTGATTCCGCTAAAAGGGAGTCCAAAATGCAACTCTAGAAAAAGGGAGTCCAAACAGCAAGTGACTTATACGAAAGGGAGTCCAAACAACAAATTTCCCCAGCTTATATTTACGTGTTTTTCGTCTCTATTGTTCACGATAAAAGGATTCAATCCACACCCCACCTCATTTGGAAATGCTTAAATTTTTTAGGGTTGTTTTTATATGAGCACTTTATTTGAAGTGCTTAAAATAAATTAATATTGGTTGTTTGGTAATCTCTATAAAATGTGTTCTTCATACGTAAAATTAGTAAGATACATTTGGTAATAATAAGTTGAATATAGTCTTATCCAACCAATGATATATTGAACTAAATAAGTAATGAAAATACATATTATCAAATAATAAAACAGGTCAGTCGGTTACATGAGGGATAAGTCTATTGTCCATTTTTATTGAGAGTTTCGTATAGATCACATGCTAGGGTTGGTATAAATCTTTCTTTATGTAAATCAACTCAAAAGGGAAGGGTAACAGTGTAAATCGACCAAAATCGGTCAGGATATTCTTATAATAACTACCTACGTATTTCTCTCCTTATGCACGATTTTTTGTTAAAAAAAACTTATTTAATATCCCTTCCCTATTTATTCTCCCTTATCTTCTTTATTTTCTTTATAAAATTGATATCATCTTTATGAATTATTGTTCTCTGTTGTTACTCGTTCTTCTTAGAGATTTTGATTTAAATATCATCTTCGACGTTAGTCAAGAGAGACCAGTCGCGTCCGTAGGACGCGGCGAAAACCTAGTTATCAAAAAAAAAGATCGCTGCTATTTACAGATTTACTAAGAGGTATTTAGAGAGATGCTTATTTGTAATTACACTTTTTGTTATTTACAAAAAGTTTGACTTTATCACAATTTATTAGGTATTCAGAATTAGACACATATTTTACATATAGGTCCTTTCCTCTATCTAAAACCCTTAGGTCATGTTTGGCGCGCGGGAATCAGGTGGAAATGAAATGTGATTCCCGAGAATCACAATCCTGACTGCTATTGTTTGGCTCGCGGGAATGCAAGGGAATCCTATTCCTCCAGGAATGGGATTCCCCCTAAATGGGGTAATAGCAAACTCAGGGAGGGGGTGGGTTTGTGATTCCCATTCCCGGGAATGATTTAGTTTAATATTTATGGACGAAATTATCTTTAATAAAATATTACAATAACTAATATTAAAATCATCCTTCACATAATATTCAACTAAAAAAATTTAAAAGTTAGGATTTCAACCACCACCACAACATCTCTCTCTCTCACGCACACACTTTCTTTCTCTTTCTCTAGTTTTTTTCCTCTCGTTTTTTGTTCATTTAAATCTATTTCATAACGTTTAAAAAGAAAAAAATAATAATAATACCTATACTTATTTTAAACAAAAATTTAAATACAAATTAAATTAGTGTATCACGTTATATCTACAAATTTCAATAAATAATACTGTATACATAACAAAATTGACCTATAATGATGTAGTTTAAGTAAAAGGGATATAACAGAACTTTTATAAAAGTTTACATTGCTATTCCTATACGAACCAAATACCAAGGTAGGAATCTATCAGGAATTCCATTCCTATTCCTGGTCAAGCCAGACATCAAACTAAAGTAATCTAATTCCCAAGAATCGGTTATGGGAATGTGATGCTCGGGAATCACATTCCATTCCCGCGCGCCAAACATTGCCTTAATCTCTTCCCTCCAAAAATTCTTAAAGTCATTCTTTCAACTTTTATCTTGATGTGTTAGAGTTTCAAGGCTTTTTTAGGTAGTTTTCAAAGAAATCTTGTCATAGAAGAAGATGAGATTTTGTTGCCATCTAATTATATATGCTTACTCGAACAGTCGATTATTATGTATTTAGTCTAAGAAATTATTTAACATTCAGTCGTTGCGTCACGTATTATGAAACAGATATTATGGCATCTCGTATTCCTCCTACCACGGGAGAAAAGGCTCGTAAGCAACAATGAAAACAAATGATGATGATCAACCTTCAGAGGAAGAGCCTCTTATTTCGACACCACAAATAGAAGAACGGGGTCATGTTCTAGCTCGGACCCGTATTCTAGAGGTCCAACAGATCGTCCATTACTAAAATGTTTCAAGAATCATGTTGCTTTCCAAATTTGGAACAAACCGGTAAGCAAATATTGTTACATCCCAAATTTTCAGATAACATGAATGAAATAATAAGATTTAATGAAGGACTATTAGAGCAATTGGGTCAGGTTAAATAAGGACTAAATACACAATCGCGTCAGAATGAGGGGGCTTGGTGCAGTCAGACCAAATTAGAGAACTAAAGTGCTATAACATGGGGTTTTTTTCTGAAATGTTAGCATATTTTTAAGGTGTATGATTTCGTGCCTCGAACCGTTGACCTAGAGGGTGGAACCCAACATAGATTTTTACCCTTAAGCTCTCATGGTTGGTCGGCAAAGCTTTGATGGAGTAAATATTTGAGTTTGGAGATAGAAAACAGGGAGAAATCAGGGTAGTTCGTTGAGGTTTTGCATGTTGAAGCCTTCTTTGGTGAATCAAACAAGGTTTGAAGTATTTGTGGTTAGAAATTAGTTTATCTTTCTAGATTCTTACAATTTTCCGGTTTGATTCATCTTAATGGAAGTTTATAAGGTTGCATGTGTAGAGATAAAGAAATGATGAAGGAAATCAAAGGAAAAACATCAAGGAGAAGGTACATGTTGTTAATTTCATCTAAATTTGATTTAATTGATCATGTTCTAAAATCTAGGGCTTATGTGTATGAAATTTGGGGATTTTTCATAATTGATGGAATTATAGGGTTGGGATAGCTATAAGTTAAATGGATTGTGGAATTTAAGAAATGTTAGAGAGGTTAATTGTTATAGTTTGTTAACCGAACGATGATTCGAGGGACAGAAATCAGTTCACTGTTGTCGAACAATCTGGGTTTGTTATAGTATCCGAATAGCTTAGGATGTTAGTACAAGAAAGTTATGGATGTTACAGTATGGAGCACGTTGTTATACAAATTTGAGTATTGTTGTACTGTTTTTTAAGTTTAAGAAGTCTTAGAACTCTTCAACTCTAACAATTGTGGTTTGTCTCGAGAGGATTCAGGAAAAGTATAGTAATAGTTGTTTAGACTTCGGATGAGAGATTTACGACGGTTTAAGTGTGCAACACGCTGTTAGAAGAAACTGATGCACTTTGTAGGTTTTTCTTTCTTTTTGATGACCAGACATTGGGAATTTGGCTGAGATACTAGGTTTGAAATGTTAGAAATTAAATTATCTTTCCAACGATATATGGTATGATCGAAACGAATCGAAATTGTGTCTGGTTTGAATCGAAGTCAGAAAAAAGTCACACGTGGGTTCTGATGTTAGGTGAGTTCGATTTGGATTATGAGGTTTTATGGTTTTTGTTATCTTGATTTTCTATTTGATTTCTAATTTCTTGCTGGAATATCCAATATTTATGTTTATTGTGTTTGATTTTGTTGGAGGGGGAACCGAAACAACTGTAGAGCGAGTTGCTCGAGGCGAAGCGAATGAGGACGGAGTCCTAAATCGCTAGGTAGGGGCGGTGTTTTGTTTTTCTTTTATCTTATTATCCAGATTCATGCTAGGATTAGTAGATATCATGCATCATTATGCGTAGATGGATAAATGATCATGTTGCATGATTTATACCGTTGATTTTAATGAAGTTTATAACGCTGATTATGCCTATTTCGATAATAGTTTTACAAGGAAGTTTGTATCGTTGATTTGAATTATTGATGATTTAGACTCTGATTTTGATGGAACTTTTATCATGAACTTTGCTTACTCATGGATGGTTTTATATATGCAAAATGTCATACAAATGATTTAGTGAGAAATGGTTTCTGAAACAGATTGTGATAATTGATGTTTTGACAACATAAAGATTTCGTATGCTATATGTGATTGGTGAAGTGGACTGAGACGAGTCATGAGGGTCTTGGCAGTTGTAGTGCTCCACTCTCTGGCTAGAATTCTTGTTTTAGGTTGAATACTCGGGGCTCAAGGATTTGCTACCTATGATCGCTCAACTAGCATGTAAGCCTATTTTGTTCTTACCCTCGGGGCTCAGGGGTTGTACACCTCGGACCGCCCGACTGGTTTTGTGATTGGGATCTCTCTGCACACAATGATATGACTCTTTATTGTTCTAATTCTGTATGTGATAAGATAAGCAATATTTTAAAAACCCTTATCTCAGTCGAGGGCGTAACGGGCGAGTTTTGAATCTGCTGAGATAGCAGGTGAAGGATCTTCTTACAAGAAAAATATATTATTTCTGCTTTTGATATAATAAATATTTTTGCAAAACCAGACAAACCGGTGAGAATAGGCTTTTCGTCCTTACACAAATGTTGGAGGGACGACTTGACTATTCGAATTCGGTGAAGCTAAAAATATGTCTAGTTAAACTAAGCGTATATATTTATCATGAGGTTAGATTTTCAATGACTGTTGAGTCGCCTAGTGGGAGGGAAAGTGGCTTACCTACCTAAAGGTAAAAGACTTTTTCGAGAGAATGATAGTACCTTGGTTAGTACTGGTATGGGAAGGTACTAGCCGAAGTATTATAGAGTTCTCTGGTAACTCTTTGTTGATTAAGAGCATACCATGAGTGGGCAGTCCAATGGGTGGGCAGTCAGGGTCGGCCTTTGGTCTTAGCGCGCCTAGGGCCCCCAAGTTTAGGGGGGCCAATTCATATAACATTGGATATATAGATAGTATTAATATATGTATTCTTTTATGCACATATATATCAAGTTTGTTTGGGTAGTACAGTTGATAAAGTAGATTAGAGAACCTAAGGTCTAAGGTTCGACTCTCAATCTAATTTCAACTTGTACTAAAGTGTGGTTTGGTGAAGGCAATTAAAGTTAAAGTGTCAAAACACCCTAATTAATAAGAAATTCAAGAGACAAAATCGTAACATTTAAACTTAATTAACCACTCATAGAAGCCTAAAAGACACCTTAATAAAATAAAAATAAAAAAACAAATTAAATACATATTTTTATAATTTAGTTTTTCTCTTTTCTAATTTCTCTTCAAACTTCAATCTCACGTTTATATTTCATTCACTACCAGGGATTATCACACAATTACATAGAGGTAAGTTTTTTCATATTTAATTTTTCTTCGTTTTTCATTTAGGTTGTTATGGCTCCAAGAAAGTATTTATGCAGCCCAAAAAAAAAAAGAAAGAAAAAGAAATTAGATCAAGATTTGGTTAAATCAGAAGCGGGAGCTATGGATAAGTTCGTGAAGAGAAACTGTTAGATAAATAATATGAGAGGGAGAATAGTGTTTGATTGAGATCAATTTAGCTATTACATCTTGGGCCCTTTATATAGGCTCTACATGAGAGTCACAATTTTAGCACATCTAATGTGTGACTATTCACCCAAGATACTCATAGACTCTCTATTCTCTAACAAAAACAATCGAAGACTAATAACTCAAATGAAGTGTTGGTTGATGATGAGAATGTGATTGATACTGAGAATGTGATTGATACTGAGAATGTGATTGATGATAATATAATGATTGATGGCGACAATGAGAAATTAGATGATGAACAAAACTCGGTAAATGAAGAACTTTCCTAATGATGTATGGATTTCGATTTTCCTAATGATGATAATAGTAGACATTTTCTCATAAACGTTACATACGGTATTTACCAAATGGTGAGAAGATGGATAGAATGCAGTTAATTTATTCTAAGGCTTTGGATAAGGTCTTTCGTTTTTGTTGTAA
Source organism: Eschscholzia californica subsp. californica (assembly GCA_002897215.1). Lineage (NCBI taxonomy): Eukaryota > Viridiplantae > Streptophyta > Magnoliopsida > Ranunculales > Papaveraceae > Eschscholzia > Eschscholzia californica. The sequence goes on from BEHA01001674.1 coordinate 187,003, forward strand.
GTTGTTTAAGCAATATGGGGTTAGAATTCAATTGCCCAATGAGGAAACTAATGATTGGAAAAACATTAATGAAAAGCTTTAAATCATGAGGTTAGCAATGACCACATTTTGTGTATGACTAGATGGAATGAGGCTAAGAAAAGGTTGCAAACTTGTGAAACAATTGACAAAAGTATGCAGGAGTAAATAAAAAGGAGAATGACCATTCGAAACAATTGACAAAAGTATGTAGGAGCAAATAAAAAGCAGAAAGACCATTGGAAACAATTGTTGAAACGAGTGCTAGCCCTTGTGTTAACTCTAGCAGAGTGTAATATGACATTTTAGGGGACCAATGAGAAAATCTCTCAAGAAAATAATGGTAAGTTTTTGAAATTCATTAAAATGATGGCTAAGTTCGACCCGGTTATCAAAGAACATATTCTTCGTATTGAGAAACATGAAATTCATTATTATTATTTGGGCATAAGATTCAAAATGAGTTGATCCAAATGCTTGTAAGTAATATCAAGAGTCCAATAATTAAAATAATTAAGGATTTTAAATACTTTGGCGTTATTCTTGATTGTACACATGATATAAGTCACAAAGAGCAAATGTCTCTCATTCATTCGTCGTGTAAATACATCAAATACACGAAAGTGGAAGAAGTCCTTTTGGCATTTTTGAATGTTGATGATAGTTCCAGACAGAGGCGGAGCCAGAATTTAATTGAGGGATGGGTTGAAAATTGGAACTAATAACGAAAATAATTTCATTTTACAATAGTGCGAATTTTTTTAGTCTTGCATACTTAGTAAATTTCAATTTGTTACCTATAAATTAATGTGCAAATTAAACTATTTTTAATATAAATTCTATCTCCTTTCGTATAATATATCAAGTTATAACCGCATGATCAAAAGGTAAAGTCCGAAATCACGGTCTAATACTCAAAATATTGGAAGTTGGTACACTTATGTTAACTTAGGTTATAATCTTCTTATCTATTACAAAAGTTACATAAATTTTGTAGTCATAACTATTAAGAATCGTAGCATAAAAAGATATGAAATATTGAAGATGCTAGTGAAAGTTGGGGAATAGGAAAACCATAAGAAGACTTTTCCTAGAAAAAAATTGGCACATAAAGTTATGGGCAGCCAAGCACGACCTTACCTTCAAATTCAATAGCAAAACAAAACCTCCACTGGTAGGGAGATTCGAACCCCAAACCTACTGATAGTGTAATGAAATTACTTCCCAACTTCCACTAAGCTATTAAATTTTAGATGAAAGAAAGTAATTTATATTATATTATTATTCAAAGTTAGCCCCGGGCTGCAGCCCGGCGGAGCCCACTAGTGGCTCCGCCTCTGGTTTCAGATTTGGTCTTTTTAATGAACTTAAAGATGAACTGGAATCTCTTGTACTGTCAATTAATGATATTACAGGATAAGGATATGATAATGACTCTTACCTGAGGGAGAAATACAAAGGTGGTCAAAGTAGATAACTTAAAATCAACCATAGAGCATTTTATACTCCATGTGGGTGTCATAGTCTAAATCTTGTTCTTTGTAACATGGTAAATTCTAGTGCTTAAGGCGAAGCTTTCTTCGCAGTAGTGCGCCGTCGTTTATATTCATTATTCGGTTCATCTACTAAGAGATCTGACATTCTTACAAAGTATGTGAATATAACTCTTAAGTCGTTATCAGAAACAAGATGGGAAAGTCACATTGAAAGTGTCAAAGCAATAAAAATACAAGCTTTAGAAATTAGAAACGCTTGACTTCGTGTGATGACCTTGAAATAAAGAGGCAACTGTTATCTTTAGCAGCTAATGAACTTGGAAGCTTTGAATTCTTGTTTGGCATAACATATTATACACTGTGAATTTCGTAAGTAATGTCCTTCAAAAGGAAGACATGAATACTGATCTTGCAACTAGTGAACTGAAAAAACTCGCTTTTTTTTAAGACTTTAGACAAAATGGCTACAAGGAGGCTATGGAGGAAGCTAAGAAAATTGCATCCCCGATGGAAATAAAACCAGTTTTTTGAAAGAGACGCGTGTTTAAAAGAAATAGACATTCTGATAAGAATGTTAGTGACGATGTGACATTTACACCTAAAGAATCATTTTGAGTCAACTACTTTTTGCATAGTGTCGATCAACTTATTTCTTCTATTAAAATTAGGTTTGAATAGTTTCAAGTATACGGAAAAAATTTTGAGTTTTAATTTGACTTAAAGAAGTTATATAGTATTGACAATGAGAGTTTAAAGGTATGTTGCACCAATTTAGAAAGCTTTCTTAAGGATGGACAACACACCGACATTGATGAAGATGATTTATATTCTAAACTGAAAGTTTTAAAGAGGGTTTTGCCAGAGAATGCTAAAAGACCACTTAAAGTGTTAAAGTGTTTGAAATTGATGAAAGGGTGTCTAAATGGGTGGATCGCTTATAGAATTCTTTTGACCATTCCGGTTACTGTGGCTTCTACGGATATAAATTTTTCAAAGTTGAAGGTAATCGAGTCTTACTTGCAATCTACCATGTCTCAGGAAAGGTTAAAAATATTAGCTTTGTTATCTATTGAACATGAATTAGTTGAGAAGTTAAGAATATTAACTACACAGATGTGATTAGTGATTTTGCATCGAAAAATGCAAGAAGAGCGGTGTTTAAGTGGTATTTAGTTCATGTATGATTTTAACAACTACGAATTTTATTTAAAAAAATGTCAACTTTTATATTTTTATCGACTTAAACTGTAGTGTCCCCCGTCGATATGTTCGCATAAATCAGGTTCAGTACTGTGGGCAGTTAAGGTTGTTATTGTATGCTAGAGTAGGATTGATATATATTTATGGTGTGCATGTTTTACTTGCGAAAAAGCTTTTATCGTAGATTTTTTTTGGGACTCCTCTACCAGTTTAACTCGTGTCAGGATGTTACTGACCTCTTACTAGTTCTTAGTGTGCAGGTACTTCTTTAGTAGTCTAGTTAGTGCAGCGGCATAGTTAGTAGATGGATTGCAGAGGTTGTGGCCTTGTGAGACTTTAGGATGTCATTTCTATTTTCCCCTTTGGTTTTTCATTAGCTTTTAAGTTATACTTTTATACACTGAGAACCATTTAATGTATATTTAAATATGCATCACATAGGTTGTACGTGGATGTATGGTTGTGTGCAGGATGAGTTAACCGAGTTCTGGTGATTCGGCGTGGAGCTAGAGTCCGTTAGTTTATTTTAGTTTCTTTTAAGCTTTCGTTGCGTGTGTGTGTATGCGCGAGAATATATGATTTGCATGATAGGTTTTCAGGTACGACCGGTCTGATTTATAGAGGAAAGCTCTGCCAGATTTTAGTCTTGTCGGTAAATGGTCGGGCGTGCTCGTGTCTATTTATGGGGCACAGGACGTCACAAATATTATTTACTAATTTTAGATTTTGTTAATCATTATTCTGAAACATTCTTTTTGTTTTCAAGAGAGGTCAGTGTTGAAGTTGCACAACCAGGCCTTTGTCGTAATTGATGGGTCTCTTTTGAAGAAGAATAGTGTGTGGGACCTGGAAATGAAGTGTAAGGGTGTTCAACAGAGAGGTCGGAAAACAGGACTGGCGCACATTGCCAAATATTCTTACCTCAAGTTAGATCTGGTTCTACTCACGGCATTTACAGAGCGGTGGTGCGACTTACAAGGACACAAATGCTTTCCACATGACGTTCGGAAAAATGACGATCACATTAGAGGTCTCATATGTGGTCTTCCAATTGAAGGTTAGCCTGTTGTTGTGTTGAAGGGAGCAGATGAAGAAGATGGTGATGATGATGATAAAGAAGATAAATATATATTACTAGTATGTCAGATTTTATGCTTAGAGTACAACGAAGTAAAAGAGCACTCAGGTAAATTTAAGTTTGTGTAGCTTAAGTGGTTAAGGGAAAAATATGGTGGGTCGCAAGACAGTGACAGTGAACGTGTCAAGGATGTTACTGTACGGACATACCTCTTATTATTTATCTACATTATCTGAAAAACTTAGATGACATTGGTAGCTACTCGTGGAGAACTGCGGTGCATGCCTATCTTTATAGGCAGATTGGTTTTATTTCGGTGGGAGGAAACTGATCGGCAGATTTCCTTACCCAATTTCAGGTAATTTCTTACATATTTTTATCAATTATTTATTTATTTATTTATTACATTGGAGTAGCGAATAACAATTTTGTATTTAACTTTACATTGGTAGGCGTGAATTGATGAACACTTCAATCTTAGGGTGCCTGTTCCCAACCCAAGATATGTTCCTATCTAACCTCCCTTGGATGTACAAATGAGAGGAACATATCATGAAAGGAAGCCTCTGTGAACAGTTGGAGTGTCTAACCGAGAGAGATGTAAGTACTTTATTTTCCGTGTGTAAGCAAAAAAGTAACTTATTTTAGTATTGTCAAACGACACCTAAAGGTCTATATGATGTAGGTGATGGGAGATTTTATAGGCAATGCCCAAAGTCGTTAAAGGCAATCTCGCTAAAGGCAATTCCAATTTTAGTTAAAGGCAATGTGTGTTTAATAGGCAATGCCTTAACTAAAGTTTGATTCGTCGCCGACCGACGGCAGGCTCGGCGGACGATTGGAATAATTTTCTCTCTCTTCTTCCTTCTTCCTTTCTCTATCTAGAAATCTGTTTTGGTTCTCTCTCTAAAAACAATTATGCTTTCACCTCTCTCTCTAAATCTGCTTGAAGTTAGGGGCTTTTATGCATAGAGGAACACACACTAAACCCTAACTTGTTGAAATATTGAAAGTCTGAAACAGTCTCAAAGCCTATTCCTTTCTTTCTCTCACTTCCGCCATGAACAGATCAAGAGAGACCACATTTTTCTTCTTCTTCACAGCTATTTCCTTTTTTGTCTCAGTCAAAGCTCAAGATGATTCAAAGTGTCGTGGAAGTTTTAAAATCATCAATTACTGATGCACTTTCTGGTACTATTCCTTCTCAAATCTGTGATTGGTTACCTTATCTAACTCACTTAGATCTCTCGAAGTGACCTAACTTGTAAATTTCCTCTTCAACTTGTTAATTGTAAGTATCTTAATTGTTGTAATTTGTGGTCAACCACTTGGATCTAATTGTGATGGAATGAGAAAAAGGAATCTCATTGTTGTAATTTATGTCGTTGTTTTTGGTGTTGTTGTTTCTTTGATGTTAGGGTTTGGGACTTGGTGATTCTTCATTAGGACGACTTCCACGAAAAGAGGGATTGTAACTAGTAAAGATGTTATACTTTAGTAGTTTAGCAGACAAAATTAGGCCTCGTGAACTTGATCAAGTTTCTTTGTTTAAACAATCCACAGTGAAAATCAAGTTAGTTCATTTATGGAAGATGAAGAAGAAGAAGAAAGATAAGAAGGAAGGAAGAAGATAAAGGATTTTTCTTTTCTTGAGGTAGCCGGCCTGAGATTGACGGACGACGAATTTTAGTCGGGGTGAAATTAACCCTCAATGGTAGCACTGCCTTTAACCAAACCCGATAATAATAAATTAACCAAATCTAATTTACAAAATGCATTGCCTTTAACAATAAAGGGCATCGCCAATAAAATTACATATCGTCTATTGTTGTCTGACGTTGTACTTCCACTTTCGGAATACTCGTTCTACACCTAATGCACCGTGGTGAACAATATTGCCAAGCCCTATTACCCTGATAGAGTGTTAAGGAAGCTTTGGTTGATTCAAGTAATCCCTAAAGAACCTATTATACCAAAGAAGGTGTCGAAAGACAGAGATTCAAAAGCTTCGGTGATGTGGCCTCTTAGTGGTGGTGTTCGGAAGATCACCTACTCCACATCAATGATAGACCGAATGAGGTATCTTTGGCTCAGTGGGAGGCTACCGATTATTACATGGATTGGTTCAAGAAAGTATCTCACCCACTAGTACACACCCAAATTTGTACAAATCCAACAGACCAGACCAATACTTAGGTTCAGTGAGCTACTACGTGAGTATTTGACTTGTCATTATTTTTTCCATTTGATTTTGTAGCTATAAAGTTACATAAAAATTGGTCTTAATTCATTTTTGTTCTTTTTAGAGAGATGGAGTTGATCGTGCTATTGCTTCAATTCAAGCGTCGGATGTAGCGTTAAAGCTTGATATCTTTCATAAGACGAGGGTTAAATTGTCGCTTCCAGAATATCCTCATGAATCTCAACAAGAACCCGATCCAAGAAGATCAACCAAAAAAGCTACGGTGAAGAAAATAAAGGGGTCGCAAAGACAATGAAGTTGAAGCATGATCTTAATTTCTGAATTTCTTTTGTTTTGATGTTTAAATCTTTAATGTACATTTGGATAGATGTTTCAACGTGGTAATATACTCTTGTTTTGAACATAGTTGAATATATTAATTAAAAGTTACTCAATTTGAACTCCAAATTTTATCTTTTATTTAATTTCAATTAAAAAATGTTTAAATCTAGCTCTCTGTTAAAAAGAGGTGGGTAACCTTTTGCCACATTGCAATGGAACTTCTAGTAACAAACAAGTTGGTTGACAGTGTCTGCCCCGTGTATACTAGTGCCCGGGAGAACAGACCGGATACATACAGTTCAAACCTTCCAACTCTCCACAAATCAAGTTGCGGGTATTCTTCACCTCTGTTAATGTAGGTAAGAGATAACAACCCTAATCACCGCTAAGACAACTAGAAAAAGACCGGGTTTCTCTGTCTAGAAAGACTGAAAGAGTCTCCGTCACATGACGCCATCCATATACTCTCTCTGGTCAATTAGAGCTGCTTAAAGAGGGATGGATACCTGCAGAACCGGTCACCATCCCCTTATCTTAACCTATTTTTGGTTCACATTAGTTGCTTTCGTCCTCACCTGGTATGGCAGTATTGATATGTTTCCTGTACAAATAAGAGTAATTAATGAGATAAGTAGTGATAAATACATAGCAATAAATACAACCAGCTAAAACTAGAGGAATCTCTTAATTCACTCAACCTGCAAATAAGTGACATATTTAGTTACTTATATTAGGACCACTTAACCTACTATAGCCAGTCATTTTTCAAACATATCCTGTATTAGCCGGTGACCTACTACTTACTGCCTATAAAAGACCATTTTGTGGCTTGTGTTGAGTCTCATTCATTTTGTGTTTAGATTTCTCTCTCCCCATTGAGTTTCTTTTTATCTTCTCTAGTTCATCAATCATAGTTAGGGTTTTCAAAAATATATTTGGGTGTTTATTTCAAAGGAATTGTTGTTGATTTTGCTAATTATCACAAATATTTCTTGAGTTTTGGTATTTTAGTAGATATGGGATTTTAATTGTTAATTGGGTTCTGATTTTTAAGGTTTTCATGGGTTTTGATTTTTAGGTTTTTCTTCTAATTTGTTCAATAAGATTTGTTTATGTTTTAGGTAAATTTTTGTATATACTAGTAATTTGATTGTTAAAATTGGGATTTGGTTGGGTAGTAGAGATTTGGTTACATATATTCTTTGTTTATAATGATTAATGTTTGTGAGAGAAGAAGATGATTAAAGTTTAAGAAAAAAAGGGGTTAATTAATTAACCTTCCTTTTCCTCCTCATCTTGGCTAATAATAGCCACAAACTTTTTATGTCTTTGGTTTGTGCAAGATTAGACCTCCATGCATAAATGCACTTTTCAAAATCATGAGCCATTTTTGGTCTAGCTAGCTAGTAGCTAAGAGCAACATCAAACTTAATTCACAGGCAAGGTTTTTGATCATGCATGTAATATTTATAACTTACAAGCATGGATGTATGTTGGTGATGATGTTCATGATAATGCATGATGATACATATATATATATATATATATACACATATACAGAGTGTGGGTGGAGGAAGGGTATATAATAGGAGGGTAGTCAAATAATGCATGCATACCATGAATGAAAGGAGTAGATGAAATAGGTAGGGAGAGATAATAGATGCATGAGACTTGAGAGGAGGAGGAGATATGTTGACAGAAGAGAGAGAGCACAACCCGTCAATTGCTAAACAAAGGGCTTTGCTTTTGCTGGGAGTGTGCTCTCTTTTCTTCTGCCATCATCACTTATCTCTCTCTCTCTCTCTCTCTCTCTCTCTCTCTCTCTCTCTCTCTCTCTCTCTCTCTCTCTCTCTCTCTCTCCTCTTTTAACTTTCTGTTCTTAATTATGAGTTATGACTTGAGATGTTTAACCTACTTTGGAGCTTCTGTTGTGTATGTGTAGGAATTTGAATGTGGAGTGGGCCTTATAAGTGTAGTCTTGATTCTTGTATTAGATAATGTGAAATATATGGTTACTTGAAACTTTTAGTTTAGGTTTTGCTAAAAACTAATGTAATAATGATGTTTTATGTTGCTTGTTCATATATTCCATGTTTGCGATGTATTTATCTCACATTATATATTGTAACAGTCTTCTAGAAACCATGTGATAATCTTTTTTTACATAATAGTGTTCTGAAAAATGATGGACAAAACAATGGGATCTCATCTTTAAACCCCATGCTTTATTGTTCCAAATTCTAATTGTATCTTTTTTGGGTTGGGCCTGCCCATTTGTACATTTGCACTCTCAAGAGTACACCTTTCATGTGAGAACTGAGAAGGTAAGTGGGTTGGAGTCATTCCAACAGCCAGCCCGCGAATTGGGGGTCGGTCTGATTTGGGAGGCCCGGAGCGGAGTAAAAAATTGGAAGGAAGACTTGTATCCTTGATCTCTCCAAATTCTAAACCACTAAGATTCTAAACCACTAAGCTCAAATCATTATAAAAACCCTTTAGAATATATTTACTATTTGAAAACTGACTAACAAAATAAAAAATAGGAGACCTTTCATGACGTAGCGGCCCAAAGCGGCTGCTATCGTTCATGTGAGGTAGTAAGTGTACATGCAAATGGAATTCTTATATGAGGGTGTAAAGGTACAAATGGGCCTAGCATCTCTGCCGGTTCTTAATCTTAATTAGCTTTGTTATAAAATGTAAAAATGAAGGGTCTTTCACAGTAATGATCAATAAACTGATTGTGCCATTTGTATGTACTATTGGAGTCGTTTCTTAGCTGCTACTTCACAAATGAGTTGGGAGGAAAGAAATTTTCAAATGTCACATAACAACATTGTAAAACTTTCTTTTGCAGCTTTACCTAAAGAGTTGAAACCCAAAAAGAATTGGTGGATCTAGAAAATTTAGCCTAGAAAGTATGAAGCAATTTACAACAACACCATCTTTGAACGTTAGACTTGATGACCAATTAGGAGAAATCATAAAATTTTATATTTGCAAGTAAGAAGTCAAGAGCATCTTCAATACAAAATTCTACAAAAACTCTGTTAGTTCTATGTGTCGAAATTCAATTGAGATTCTCATTCCTACGTGGTCAAATAGAGATTCTCTCATTTTTGTCTGTCTCCTATACAAATTCTCTCATTTTTGGTTGTCTCCGATCCAAATTCCTAAAGCTGTTTCATTTACTTATATAGCATGATAACTTTTGTAAAGAATTTTTTAGTTAGATATATATACGAGCAATTGAGTTTTGTTGGTCCAAATTTTAAAACGATGAGTTGGACAACTAAAAATATCTCAAGACAACAATTTAGAATTAGTGTGTCGTCTTGAGATATTTCCTTCTAATTACCGCCACATCATCTTAGAGTTCAAAATTGATGTTGGGTTGGAGAGACTTTCTAGGATCCTTAATTCTTGTACGTCTCTCATGCAAAAGTCTAAAATTGTTATTTTTACTTATGTGATATTTCTTTTTTTTTTTGGTAAAGATAGAATTAGTTATTTTGGAAATTTATAAATATTTGATTTTTATTGGTTCAAATTCAGATAGCGATGAGTTGGACAATTAGAGATATCTCAAGAGGATATTTTATTTCTAGGGTGTCCTCTTGAGATATCTCTATTTCACAATTGACACGTTTGTTTTTGAAGTATACATTGTAATTTGTCAAAAATAAAATCCACCGAGTTCATTAACTTAAATAAAAACAACACATTAAAAACACCGAGATAAAGGATCATCAATTAGAAAGAAACTTCTCAGAGATAAATCAAAAGAGATGGAAGCATCCATTGAGAACTAGAAGAGACATGAGTGGAAGAGAGTCGAAGAGAAGAGGAAAGAAAAAGGTTCGACTTCTTCTGATTTCGAGGGTTATATGTCGTAGCTTAATCTAATCTAACACTACCATCTTATTCTAACACATTTAATATTTCATATTTATTATAGGTGAGTATTACGGACGGGTAAGCAGACAACCTAAACGAGCGGACTCGGGCGGTACACTGGTTAGGCTCCCTTGTCCGCGTCCGTCCACTCAACATCTGTCGGTCAGGCGGGTTTTGACCGGCTTGGTCACTGGGCATCCGCAGACCCTTCTAACGTGGGCGGGTACGGGGCACGAGCCAAAATCCCACCCTACTCTTGTTTGTCTGACGTGGATCAACGGTCAAGAGCAAAACGAACCCGTCCCAAAATCCCAAACTCGATTTCCAGTCGTTTCTCCCTCTACAAATGCTACTGAACCGAGAGAGAGAAGTTCTCCCAAAAATCAATGGCTTTACCATCAATCTTTGCGTGAAATAGGTATCTTTGAGCTCAAATTTTCCAAGGGTTACCGCTTCCAAGTGATTATTTGAATCATATACCAATTTCGAAACCAAAATCGAGTAATTTTTTGGTCGAAAGTAAGGTACGAATCTTAGGTTTTTTTTCATCTTTTAGCTCAAATTTTAGGTCGTTTGAAGCTGAAATCATCGGAAGGGTTTCCATTACAAGTATTTGGCTAAGAAATCCACCCATTTGGAAGCAAAGATCAGAGTGTAAGGTACGAATCATAGGGTTTTGTTCGCATTTTGTTTTCGTTTCAATGTATTTTAGTTTTTTCAATGTTAGTCATTTGAGTCAATAGAAATCTCTCATCCTCTGAACTTGATTAGATCAGTTTTCTGTTATCGTCTTCTCTGGATTGGAAGCTCTCAAGCTTCAATTTGGGTTGCTCATATTTGAATTTTGTATTCATCACAACATTGTGTGGTAGAAAATATACACATCTATCTAAAAGAACTAAAATTTCCAAATAACTTTTTTTTTTTCTGGTTTAAGTCTTTTAGATTATGAATCTAAATCGAAATTATGGGCAGTTTAACAAGAATGAGGCAGTTTAACAAGAATGAGTGTTTGTCTAGACCATGATTGTAGTTTTCTTTGATGAAGGAGAAGGCAGAAAAATCAGGAAGGAGACTAATGGATGCTCGGGGTTTATTTGGGGCGATATCGAATTAAACTTAAGGGACGGCACTGCAATTCGAGCTTAGTCTAAGGACACAGAAATAGTTTTTTATAAACAAATCCATTCCCCCAACCATGCACCATTTCAGATTCAAAACCCACGTGTGTTTTAACTCTCGGATAGGTCTAACTTTCGCCCTTCCTATCATTGTTATTATAATTGCCTGAGCTGTAAGCTGATTTTGATCCTAGTAACGTAAGTCGTAGAAAATTTAAATCTGTCAGATAAATTACCCATGGTTGACTCAACTAACACCCAAAATTTAATTGGAGTCAAAGAATAACTCACAAGTGGCTGTGCTTGGTACCAGTTTGCTTCACTAAACTCGGAAAAATGCAATCTCCAACCCTAGAATCACATACCTTGTCGTCGTGTAGTTTGAAACTGATCACCATCTGGGGTTTCCTGTATCCATGAAACTAGGGAAGAAGATGATTGAGACGAGGCAGTAGTTGCAAAAGGCAGCTTTATTGAGAGTCTTATCTTCCATGTTGAACTGAACTTAGATTAGAGGAGAATTGGGTGGAATTTCTGACATCAGGGTCTGAAATTCATAAAAAGAAAAATGTAGCTGGTGGATAAGTGAGAAAAGCAGTAACCAAACTATGAAGGCATTGGAGAAAAAAAGATGTGCATTGGGTGTCTTGGATAAGCATTTGTCGCGACATAGGTCAGGGAGGGCTTGGGGTTAAGGACCTCAAGGGTATGAACAAAGCTCTCTTATCTAAATGGCTCTGGAGATTTGAATATGAAGATGAAAAGCTATGGGCAAATGTGATTAAAGAGAAGTATGGGGAAGACATGAAAGAATGGATGGTTTCCAGACATAAAAATGTAAAAGGGTGTGGTGTTTGGAGGGGAATCCAGAATAGGATCGAAGATTACTCGGATTTAACTAAATGGAACCTAGGTGATGGCAAGAAAATTAGATTCTGGAGAGATTCGTGGGCAGGACCTCAGAGCCTTAGTGAAAGATTTCTCTTTTCCTTCTTGCAATCAATAAAGAGGCAATTGTGCACCATATGTTTAACTCCTCACACGAAGCTTGGGAACTCTAATTTCGCAGAAATTGAAAGGATTGGAAAGTCCAGAGCGTATCAGAACTTCTATTCTCTTCCAGATACAAAGAAGCCAACGACCCAATCTGATAGCAGAGTTTTGAAAGTAAGGGAGGATGAGACGATCAATGTAAGGAATTTTTATAGAAGATCAAATCAAAGGCAAGATCAATTAAGACCAGGTACCGTGAAGATGATCTGGAAAGTTTCAATCCCCCAAGAATCAGTTTTACAGTGTCGGCGGCAACTCTTCAGTGGCTACCCACAGTGTATCATCTTAAAAGAAGAGGAATAATTCTTGTGAATCGGTGCATTTAATGCAAACAAGTCGAGGAATCCATCAATCTCTAATTTCTGCACTGCCAAGTTGCTTCAAGCTTATGGGCTAATTTTATCTCTTTCCTGAAGCTCAGTTGGTGCATCCCTAACAACATTGCTGACCCATTAGAGCAATGGGAGGGCATCAAAGTCAGGAAGAATAGGAAGAGGATTTGGAGAATCATCCCGGCTGCAGTTTTATGGAACTTATGGAAAGACAGAAATAACAAACTCTTTAAAGGAATGAATAGTAATAGCAGAGTAGATATAGAAGATATTAAAGGGACTATTTATGCATGGTCCAGGGCTATAAAGGAGTGCAGCAACATATCTTACATAGATATGGTAGTAAATTGGGAGGCTTGGATTATGTAACAAGTCCCTTCTTTTGTATTCACATTATCTGTACATAGTTTTTATTTAATATATTCATTCAAATTTTGCAAAAAGAAAAAGCAGTAACCAAACTATGAAACAGTATTGGAGGGAGAAGACCGTTCTTCTTTTCTTTCTCTTGTAAGCTTTATAAAAGTGCTGAAGGAAATGGCGGTGGTGGAAGGAGAGAGGGAGAAGAGGTGATTTTCTTTTTTAGTCTATGGTGAAAATCGCCGCCATATGGCCAGCCAACTGTCTACGGACAATATTCATTCCGACGCAGGAAGAGAGAAAGGATAAGAGGAAATACTCTTCGGAAAGGGGTACGAAAGGAAAGAAAATAATCAATTGTTATGATCAATGTTTTAAAATTCGGTAGATGCATACGCTTTGGAGCAAGGCGGTCTATTTTTCTTGTTTCTTAAACAAATAAGTCTTTATATTATTGTACCAAAGTGAGAAAGACTACATTATCTTATCCTTGCACATAAATGTGGTATCATTTATTTTTCTAAAAGAATTAGTGTTCGCCTTTTACGCATCCGGGCATACGCCTTAAGGCGGCGTTTTTATTTTTGGGAGTAAACCACCTTGAGACTGAGAAACGTTTTTTTTAAAACATTCGCTAGGGTTTTGCCTAGAAAAATATGGTTTTGGGGCCAATTTAGAATGCTAGGTAAATATGAGCACCAAAATTTTCCAATTGATCACAAATTGGAGGCCAAATTGGAATTAACAGAAAAAAGAAAAAGAATGCGAGTTTGAGAGGAAAAACGAGTGGGAAAAGGAAGAGAAGGAGAAAAAGAAGCTAAGACTTCTCATTCTGGATCTGTTTTTTGATCTCTCTAATTGCGAATTACCCCCGAGATCACAACAATTCGGGTTAGAATTCCAATACTTTTTCCCCTTTTGAGTGTATGGTTAAATTCTTTGTCAAATTATCTCTGGAGTTTCTACCTATTTATTGTAAAAAAGTTCCTATCTGATTTATTTGTGATATTTTTCATCTTCAATCTGATAATCTTGAAAGAAGTAGTTTCAGTATATAGAAATTTTCCTTATTCGAATGTTTAATCTGTTAGGAAGAAGTGAGGGGATATGTTTGAGGTTTTGTTCAATTGGTGTGGTGAATGATGAATCTTTGCTCATCACTAATTATCACAACTTTCTTAACACCTATTCTCTTCTCTATCTTTCTATCTCCTACTATACAAATATGTTTATGTTTCATATCTTTACAGATTCTGGCTACACAATCTCTTTGTTCAGAAGTAGTTATGGATGTTCCATTGCCCTTGGATAAGTTATCTCTGGACTATATTACTCCTCTTACCTCATCAGATGCTGTAGCTAAGTGAGTATTTTGGTTTGGTTTGCTTTTGATTGCACCGATTTAGTTTTTCTGTTCTCATTCCGAAACTATTTTTTTCAACTTTTCTTCGATTCGTCGAGGAATTTTTTTGGTGTCTAATACCATACAAATCTCTTTTAGTTTATAATGATTGAGTACTATATTACGTGTTGTATCCACGGATTTTCATTTTAAACTACCACTATAGAGATGTTGAATTTTTCTATGAAGATCTATTCGTTTTTATGTATCTTTTCATTATTATTTCTTGGTAATGTAGGGAACAAACTTTTGTTGTTTTAGTAGCTACGGGAAGTTTCAATCCTCCTACATATATGCATTTGCGTATGTTTGGTAAGCCACGATGTATTCACATTTCTTATTCATTTATTATATAGCTTTATAGTGTTTCTCTGTCTACTTCTTGTAGTATCTGACTAACATGATAAGTTTCTACTTTCTTGCTTAGAACTGGCAAGAGATGCTTTGAGTTCAGAGGGTTGTTGTGTTATTGGGGGCTACATGTCACCTGTGAATGATGCATACAAAAAGAAGGTAAGTGGCTCTCAACAATGTTTTAAGCAACATTTCTCCGCCTGAAGGCTGTAGGCTCTTCAGATGCCAAACGGCACCTTGAGGCTTACACGACGATGCATAAAAGGCTTAAGTTTTTTGATGTCTCATGCTGGCATAAACCCCTAAGCACAAAGCGCTCAAAAGGATTGAATTTTCATTGAAAAAATCCCCACAACAAGACAAGAAACTTGATGAGATTGAAAACAAAGCTATGGAGACAGGTGCAAATATCTTTCTGTTACAAACATTCCCATTTTGTGAGGCTTACGCCTTGGACACCTTGAGGCGTTTTGCATCAAGTTGTACGCCTCACGGAGTAAGTGCATACGTTTTGCTGCGAACGAAAAAGGCGTACGCCTCAAGGCAAGAAGGCACCAAGCGATTCAATGCTTCACCTTGACTGATTTTTAAAACATTGGTTCTCAATATCCTCACCCAACATTCAAAGGAGAATTTTTTTTTGGACATCTGATGCATAGTCATCCTTTTGTAACGATATGTGATGTTCATTAAGGGCTGCGAAAAAATTTGATAACCAGAACCCGTCATGGAACCCAAGTCCATTAGAGCTCATGAACCCATGAACCCTGAAGGAGGGTCCAACTCGACAAGCGGGCCGGGTTTTGAAGTGCTACAGTATTTGTTCGACATCACTTGCTTATTCATGTCCGTCCAATCAAGAATAGAGAGAGAGTAAAAGCGGTTTAACCCCACATCGTAAAGACGAAACACATATTTGGATGACCTTCATATAGTGGTCGAGTTTCTCAAAATTTCATTAAGCTCAAGTGACCTACTGGACCTTGGTATTGATGCACTCATATCGATAGCATATGGAGTCGTTCTCTTGAGAAACGCGTAAAGGTGCCCTCCTTTTGGATAGTGTAAACCCAAACCCGAACCACCCGATGTCCGATAAACCCAAAAGATTTGACGGTTTTGGACAGGTTCTGGAAACCAGGATTAAAAAATTACCCGGCCAAGCCCGCCCGATGACCTTAATGGACATAAAATTCCAGCGCTCAACCTACCCGAGCCGGCGAAGGAGTAAGCCCGTGGTCCCCGACACGTCTCGATTCCCACCCCTAATGTTCAATAAATATTTGACGGCCTAGCCCACCAAAGTGTCGGGCTGCAGGCCTATTATATAGCTAATCAAGCACCCCAACTAATAGAATAAGAAATTTATGTTAACATGAACGTAGCCCTGTCAATTCAAAAGGAAATCTCTACATGACATAAAGCTGTCCATATTTCTCTAATCTCTTAGCCCAAAAGTATAGCCCTGAGTAAAAATATTCTCTTTCTGTATTTTGTGACCATTGGGATACAAAGATTTTAGAAAATTTGAATCATTAGATTGATAGAAAATTATTAAATTTTGCCTTCATATTTGCATATTGGATAGCCAAATCTACAATTTAAGTATTAATCATTTTTGCAGGGGCTCATATCTGCTGAACATCGAGTTGAATTGTGTGATCTTGCCTGTAGGAGCTCATCATTTGTAATGGTTGATCAATGGGAGGTAAAACTGAACAACTAATAAATTGAATGTTTTGTTTTATCATGGATTCTTGTTCAACTATTGTTTGTATGATGCATCTTTCTGACTTACTACATGTGACTGGGTTAAGTTTCTTGTTACGGGTTTGTTGTTTGTGCTTCTTTCACACCTTTTTGAAGGTTTTACCTTTGATGCTAGAGATTGAGAACAATTGAAAACTAAGATTAGCCATTGATGGATGAATTTCTTCGGGTATTTGGTGAGTAATACTGATTTTGAAACTTCTTGACTTGTGACGCATAAGCATGGGAACTTTGGGGTTCATAAGGCTATAAAGATACAAATCAAACCTTTATGTGACAATGCTGACTGGGTGTCACTGCATCAGATAATTTCATAGCATTTGAACTACGTATCGACCCGATAACCTGCATGAGAACTTGTTTAACATTAGTAGGTCCCTATAAATAACTTTAAATTGTTAGGTTAATGTGCCCTGTGACACGTTATTTGCATATCATTCGATAACTTTGGAATGATGCTAAATACATTTGTAGGCAAAACAAAGTAGCTTTCAGCGCAGTTTAACAGTTTTGGCTAGGATAAAGAGCTGCCTTTGCGAAAGCGCATCGATTCCTGCAGGTAAACTCTACTGTTTCTCTGCAGTTGAGACGATGTAACAATTGATTCCTGTTTGACATTCACAGTTTATTCTAAGCAGAAATTGGTTCTTTCTTTTTTACTTACAGAGTTCTTGAAGGTCATGCTTGTTTGTGGTTCTGATCTACTTGAATCTTTCAACACTCCCGGAGCGTGGATTCCCGAGCAGGTATAGTCTTCGCGTAGATGTTCTACAAAGTTCTGGCTTTGTTTCTGTCCTCAGCTCTTTTCTGGAACATCTAAGGTGGGTCCTGGTCCGCTATGGAGAAACAAAAACAAGAAAAGAATATAATTTCTTTGTGGTTATTGGTTTTTAGTATTCATTTCTCTATCTGAGAGATCTCGACTGAAAAGGGAAGAGTATATAATTTTTCAGGTCAGGGCTATATGTAAAGATTATGGCATCGTGTGTATTCACAGAGAAAGCGCAGATATTGAGAAAATAATCTCAGGGAATGACATTTTGAATGAATTTAAGGTAATAAGATCGTTTCCCCATCCTTTTCTTTGGATATTTACTTTTTTTCAAGCTTTATCCTGGACCTGTCTAATGGATAGATTGACCCATGCCTAATTTGTAAAAGTCCGGAAAAATTAAACCTCACTAAGGAGAACCATTAGTGGAGTAGCCAGATTATTTGGATTGTATAGATTTTTAAGTTGCCTATTCGATAATCTGTTTGGATTTGGATCGTGTCTGCTGGTCCAAGTGTGTCCATCTCCATCCATCTCGTGATTTCTGAAACATGAAATATAATTTTTTTTTTTTTTCAGAGTAATATCAAAGTTGTAGATGAACTGATAACAAACCAGATTAGTTCTACAAGAGTAAGGTAAATCTCCCTCTATATGTTCACAAATTTATATAGTAAAGCTGTCCCGATTAGTAGAATATTGTAGAGATTGAATCTTTTTGTTGTTTTTCATTTCAGGGAGTGCATTTCAAAAGGATTATCGATAAAATATTTGATTGCAGATGAAGTGATTGATTATATCAAACGACATCGTCTTTACTTAAATTAAATTTGCTTGTAAAACTAGTCCTTTCAGGGATATCAAATTGTAAAATTATTTGTAACAATGTGGAGAGTATTTGTTATTAGGAATGCAGCAAAATCTTCTTTATCAATACGGGTAGTAGGCGGCCAAGTGTCGCGTGTAGGGTTTTGTGTATCTCATACACTACCTAGTGTTGTAAGCGGAATCTCAAACATCTCATGTTTAACACTAGATTGCCCAGGACCTATATGCATAAACTAATCAATGAACTAGAGAGGGATAAATACCTTAACGCGTTTTTCCCTCGAACCATTCCAATCGCATGCAAAGATCGAGAGCTCCAACTGTAGCTCCTCTACTTGAGACACCGAGTGAATAGACTTGATCTCCCTTCCTTTCAGACTGCTAGGACTTAATAGAAGGTTGAGAAGAACTCTTCTTCTTGACTAGATTGATAGAATGGGAACTTTCTCTCTATATTCCTCTCTCTCCAATAGCTGTATATTCAGAGAGAGAGAGAGCTGTATAATTTTCCTTAGAGAAAAATCCACACCTTTTCTGTTCTTAACTGACCCAATATATAGACAAACCCTAATTAGAATCTCATTCAGATTAGGTTTTCTATTTTCTGGGTCACAGAAAAGATAATTACCAAAATACCCTTTTTGGGGTATTTTGATAATCCCCTTAAGTGTGGCCGGCCAGGGCAGCCCACTATGGGCCTTATGTGGCCGGCCCACTTACTCTGGTCGGCCATCTCATGGCCGGCCCAAAGAGCCTCCTTTCTATCTTGTCCCGAATCTCCATTCGGACCCTTTTGGCCTTCCCGGTTGAATCCCATCCAACTTAAGCCAGTTCCCGTCTAGTCAATACTCTCCGATCAAGTTTCCACTCTTATGTGTAACCCGTTGTAGGATCCGGTCTATGTTAGCCTCGAATCAACTCCTTGATCCGATGATCGTAGTTGGCTTCTAGCAAAGCATTACGACCCCTAATTGGACCGGACTGGATGATCTTTACGTGTGGTCATCGTTATCCTAACTGACAAATTGATCGCATTGCCACCTTGGTCGAAGGACACTCCTTCGGAAGGACATCTCCTTCAGACCGAACGGATAAATCCTTCATCGCGGCCATCTTGTCAAGCCATGTTGGTATTGCCGATGGCCCGTGTCTTTTTGCTATTTTGATGCATTATAATGTCTTGCATATGCCTTATGCTATTTTGGCATATGCCTCATGCATTCAGGAAGGTGCCTCTTGTATATAGTAGCTTCCTAGAGTATACCCTTAGCACGGGGACATAGATGTCATTATAGGCTAAACAAAAGAGCATGCTTGGTGAAAATACTGATGTTTACTTGTAAGATTAGGCAAAACGGTAATTTAGCACTATGTAGGGGAGTGGATGGTAAACTTTGAGTGGAAGACCCCTACCTTCCAAATTGTGGGCAACCAAAGAGTCGGAAGCTTCCCTAGCCTCTAGGAAGCTTACTTAGTCATATGCTTGTTGTAATCTTGTAGCTTTCAAATTACCATCAATAAAATTTTGTTGCTTTCAATTGTAGCTACCCAAATATTTGTACCCATCTCTTGTAATATTACTTGTAAGGCTGACTTGTACCTAGAGTGCGCACAAGTGCCGCACGACACCTTCCGAGAAAGAAAGGTCGTGACAATTGGTATCAGAGCATAGGATGGCGGGTCAAAGAGGGACAAAGGAACAGTTGGATGCATTAGAGGAACGGGTTGCGCACTTGGAGGAAGTGATCGTAGGTGTCCCGGTTCTCAGAGAGAAGCTTGATGGACTGGAAGGTCGCCACAATGGTGTGGACATGACGGTGGAAGCTATGGGTGCAAACCTTGAAGATATGCAAGTGCAAGTCAATGACCTTCGGGAAGC
Source organism: Eschscholzia californica subsp. californica (assembly GCA_002897215.1). Lineage (NCBI taxonomy): Eukaryota > Viridiplantae > Streptophyta > Magnoliopsida > Ranunculales > Papaveraceae > Eschscholzia > Eschscholzia californica. The sequence goes on from BEHA01001674.1 coordinate 207,087, forward strand.
GCAAGGTAATATGATCGATGAGTTACGTGCGCAGGTGAATGTATTGATGCGGATTGTAGGTACCCAAGATCGAGCCGGAGCAGCAGAGGCGCATCCTCCTCGTGTGCGGGTGCCGGATCCAAGATCCTATGGTGGAGCCAGAGATGGCAAGGAGTTGGAGAACTTCTTGTTTGACATGTAGCAATACTTTCGTGCGGTGCAACCCGAAGATGAAGACACCAAAGTCTCGATGGCTACGATGTACTTGACGGGGGATGCCAAACTATGGTGGCGCACACGGTACGAAGAGATACAGGCAGGACGTGCCATCATAGACTCTTGGGAGGACTTGAAGAGAGCTCAAGACTCAGTTCCTTCCAGAAAATGTAGAGTATATGGCAAGGAAGAAGCTTCAGAAGCTCCAACACACAGGTACCATTCGGGAATATGTGAATTAGTTCTCGGCGTTGATGCTCGATATAAAAGACATGTGATGTGGCGTGAAAATGCCACATTTAGGTCACTTAACTTTGATTAGTTAGTTCTTTTCGAGTTTTATTTTCTAATTATTTATGTGTTTTTATTGCTAGGTAGTTTATTTGGGGTTTGGCTTGTAATTCGGAATAAAGAGAGCGAATTATCACATTTTCATCTTATGCGGCAAAAGGGAAGAAAAGAACACCAGGGGTATTTTGGTCATTTTGGTCAAAATCAGAAGTCAAACAACAAGTTGAGTCAATGACGAGTCCGACGGTAAAAACGGAAGTCGATTCGGAGTTCGGACGGAGAAGTTGTGAAGGAAAGAAACCGAGGTTCGGTCTTGAAACAAGGATTCTATGAAGGCACTCCCTTGCTTTAGAAAGAAGCCCAACCCTAGAGCCCAAAGAGAAAGAGAATAATAGAGATTCTATGGGCACCTTTTTGGTCCAAGTCAAAAAGGCCTAAGACTTAGTCAAGACTAAGTCTAGGGTTGTGTATACACAAGTGAGAAAAAGAAATCAAGGGGGGAACTATTCATCATCTTCTTCACCAAGCAAGAAAGGGAGGAAGAAGAGGCTAGGAACTTTAGGGTTTTTGGTTCTTGAAGTTTTAGAGAGTTTGAGGAGGAGAAAGAGAGAAGGAAGAAGGAGGAGGGCCGGCCAGCACACTAGGCCGGCCTAGCTTGGCCGGCCGAGCAGCAGCCCGAGCTGCAATACGAGTAGCAGCTCGGGACTGCTGCAATACGAGCTGGAACAGCAGCAGCTGCTGCTCGGGCTGTAGCTTCCTCCCGGCCGGAACGAGCAAGGATCAGCCCGGCAACAGCAGCAGCTTGAGACGTGGATCATGCACGGGACAGGGCCGGTACACAGCTCCATAGCTGCTGGCCGGGATCTTCAAGCACAGCTCGGGTAGCAGGATGTGCACGGAGCAGCTATGGACGTGCACGGAGAAGCTCGGGACGCGCACAAGGCCGGACATCATCTTATTTAGCCGGATCTAGGGATTTGGCCGGATTTCTTCACTCTTTGACCGGATTTTTATGAGTTTTCCGGCAACCTTCTTGATCCGAAATCATGGGACTTTTACTTCTCATGTCCTTGGCTAGCTTCCCATGTGGTTTGATTTGGTTTTGGGTTTGAAATTTCTAGAGGGAGAAAGCTAGGGTTAGCTTTAATGGAGGTTGTGTTCTAAATGGAGAAGATGATGGTGGTCGCTATGGGGAACCCAGAAAATTGCTAAGGGGAGATCGGCTGCAACTAAAAACTCATATTTTCCGACGATCTTAGCCTCGAACCACATCGAAAAAAGGGGGATTCTCTCACAATTTCCTTTCCATTTCTTATTCAATCACCATGTTTAGCTAACTTTAGTTTGTCGATTATATGAGATGAAATGTGATGAATTCGTGACTATGTTTAATATGATTTGATGTTTTGATTATAAATTGATGTTCATTTATTTCGATTATCGTTTTGATCGTATTTTCATGTGTCTTGTCAAGCACTTCGCATAGTTAATAGACGAAACGAAGTATTCGATATCGATCGTAGTCTAAGTCATAATTTCATGTGTCTTGTCATGCACTTCACATAGTTAGGCGACTAGACGACACTTTCGATGACTCGGGATTAACCGATTTAGACGTTTGTTTGACTAAGTATGATCTCCGGATATACATAGTACTTAGAGACATCTACTTTAGGAGTCGAATATCGATTGTACCTCGACACATCAAATCGGACTACACATAGTCGTAGGTTTATCATTATGGATTCCCACTTCGACACCTCTCTCACTTATTTGTTGCCCGAATCGAGTCTTACCGTCTCCAAACTCTTGTTCCTTCGACTCTTCTCTCGAATCTCTCTCGCCCGTTTACTTTTATTGTTTAGTTTAGTTTATTTCACTTGTTTGGTTTATTCTCTTATCACCTTATTCGATCAAACCCCCATTTATCTTTGTTTTCTTTCATTTTTAGTCTAAGTTAGCTAGTGATACCTAGACCGGCGAACGAGACTCCTTCGTTATCCTAATCACCTTCCTATCCTTGGATCGACTCCGGTTTTACCGGTTACTACTTGATACCTCCGCTTGGGTGTGTAACCTCTCCGGGTGCATCAACATGTCGGAGAAGGACAAGCTCTTTTATTTCTTGGAAGGCCTAAAGCCATGGGCTCAAGCAGAGCTACAAAGGCAGAGGGTGCAAGACTTGGCCTCAGCGCAGGCCGCAGCCGAGAGACTCACATATTTTGCTACGAATGACCAGGAGAGGAGGAAGCCTGCTGGTGCTGGAAGAAAGCCCAATCCCGGAAGGGGGAAAGGCCATGGTGGGGATAGGAGACCTTACCCCAACCGGGATGGCACAGGGTCAAAGACAGGCTCCACATCCGGAACTAAAGCAGCTATGAAGTGTTTCCTATGTGGTGTCCCCCATCGCATACGAGATTGTCCGTCCCGAGCCGTACTCATTGCATTGAAGGTGACTTTTAGTGGCAAGGATGACAAAGAAAGTATGCATGATCCACAGGAGGAGGTGGATAGTGAAGAAGAAGATGGAAAGATGGGTGCGCTCCAGGTACTCAATGCTCTTGCGGGCCAAACAAGCGAGAAACCAAAGGCTTCAAGGGTGTTGATGTACATCGAATGCAAAGTGAATGGCAAAGCTACCAAGGTGATGGTGGATACTGGAGCGAGCAACAACTTTGTCGATGCAGAGGAGGCAAAGCGGTTGGGTCTAAAGCTCCATAAAGACCCAAGCCGCATGAAAGCCGTTAATTCGACACCAAAGCCCGTGAATGGAGTAACTCGAGATGTGCCCATGGAGATTGGCAAGTGGTCGGGAAAGACTAATTTTACTTGTGTACCTTTGGATGATTTTCAGGTCATCATTGGTCTAGACTTCATGGTGGAGCACAAGATGGTGCCGATGCCGTACTTGGGAAGCATATGTTTCCTTGGAGACAAACCATGTATGGTGCCAATAGTTGCCGAGAAGAGTCGAGGCGACAAGATGATCTCAGCTATGCAGTTGGAGAAGGGGCTAAAGAAGGGAGAAATGACGTACTTGGCAGCTTTGAAGATGGAGACAACAGGAGTAGATGCAGAGCCTGTACCTGCCAAGATCAAAACCATCCTGAAGGAGTTCGAGGATGTTATGCCAACAAAGCTCCCAAAGGTGTTACCCCCACGGCGTGCTGTTGATCACCAGATCGAGATGGTTCCGGGAGCTAAGCCACCTGCTAGAGCTCCCTACAGGATGGCTCCCCCAGAGTTGGCCGAATTGAGAAAGCAACTCGATGAGCTATTGGAGGCGGGATTCATCCGTCCTTCGAAAGCTCCTTATGGTGCTCCCGTGTTGTTCCAGAAGAAGCACGATGGTAGTTTGCGGCTATGTGTGGATTATAGTGAAGGAGTTGAAGGAGATGTCCTTCGACCAAGGTGACAATGCGAACAATTTGTCGGATAGGACAATTGATGTGGAAGATCATCAAGTCCGATTGATTTAGGGATCGTAGAGTTGTAGCTAGAGACCAACTACGATCGTCGAATTACGAAGTAATTCGCGGCTAACTTCGATCGGATCCTACAACGGGTTACACATAAGAGTGACAAATTGATCTAGGATATGACTAGTGGGAGTGAGATATAATCATGGGAGTGTCCCATAAACATATCTCATAGGCCTAAAAAGGAATTAGGCAAAGATAGTACAAAAAGGCCAAAAACAGGGTTTGGGGCCTAGACCGGTTCGGGTACTTCTAGGACTGGGATTGGGCTAAATTTTGGAGGGTTAGTTGCTGATATAATAAACATTATATCTGCCAATTTTCGTGGTGTTTGGGCACCTCCTCCTTGGGGAATTGAGAAAATATCAATAGTTGCTATTTTCTACTATTTCCCTAAATCTTATTCTAAAGGGTGTTTTAGGAAACCTAAAAGGAGGTGGATTCTTATTAGGGTTCTATATAAACACTCTTAGGGCAGAGAATAAGGTGTGGAATTTCTCTCTAAGCTTTCTTACTCTACCACATCAAGTAGAGAGGAGAAAGTGAGCTAATTCCCATTAACTATCTATCTAGTCAAGAAGAAAGGAGTTCTTCTTCCAACCACCATTGGTGTGCTAGCTATACAACAAGGTGGGAGATCAAATTGTTTGCTCGTGTCCCAAGTAGAGGAGCTACACTTGAAGCTCTTGATCTTCTCATAAGCAATTGGAAAGGTTCGAGGGAAAACTAGCGAATAAGGTATTTATCTTTCTAGTTTTAATTAATGATTATCATAGGTTTATGCATGTGATCCTGGGAATACTAGTGTAGACATTAGATGTCTTAATTCCGCTATAAACACTAGTAGAAGGGTGTAAAACCCAACATATAGGGCATTGAACAAGGTGACCGTGAAAAACAAATACCCAATCCCACTTATAGCGGACTTGTTTGATCAGCTTGGTTCGGCAAGGTACTTTTCGAAGTTGGACTTGCGTTCCGGATACTATCAAGTTCGAGTTGCAGAAGGTGACGAGCCGAAAACCACGTGCGTGACACGGTATGGGGCGTTTGAGTACTCGGTGATGCCTTTTGGCTTAACCAACGCGCCTGCCACGTTTTGTACCTTGATGAATCAGATCTTCCATGAGTTCCTTGATAAGTTCGCGGTGGTATATCTGGATGATATTGTAGTGTATAGCCATAGCTTGGAAGATCATGCAGAGCACTTGAGGCAGGTGTTCAGGGTCCTGAAGGAGAGCCAACTATATGTGAAGAAGGAGAAGTGTTCGTTTGCGCAAGAACACATTGGTTTTCTGGGCCATATTATAGGCGATGGGCATATCCAGATGGAGACGGAGAAGGTGAGAGCCATCCAAGAGTGGAAGGTGCCTACTTCAGTGTCGGAGCTCAGATCGTTTCTTGGACTTGCAAATTACTATCGCAGGTTCATAAGGAAATATTCAGCCAGAGCGGCACCTTTGACAGATTTGTTGAAGAAGGATAAGCCTTGGGTTTGGTCGAAGGAGTGTCAAGAAGCATTCGAGGACTTGAAGCAGCAGGTTGCAAAAGATCTCGTATTGGCATTGCCCGACATATCCAAGCCTTTTGAAGTTCACACGGATGCATCTAATTTTGCACTTGGTGGGGTATTAGTGCAAGATGGTCACCCAGTTGCATTTGAGAGCCGAAAGCTTTCCGAAGCGGAACGGCGTTATACTGCTCAGGAGAAGGAGTTATTGGCCATTGTTCATTGCTTAAGGGTCTGGAGGCATTATTTATTGGAGTCGAAGTTTCTAGTGAAGACCGATAATGTTGCTGCCTCACACTTCATGACTCAGAAGAAGCTTACTTCCAAACAGGCTCGCTGGCAGGAGTCATTGGCAGAGTTTGATTTTGAGATTGAGTATCAGCCAGGAAGGGTGAACAATGTAGCAGATGCACTGAGCAGGAAGGCGGAGTTGACCGCCTTAGTTACTTCGGGGCGGAGGAGCATGTCCCAGTTGAAGACCACCATTATCGACAAGGTTCGTGAGCGGCTGCAGAGTGATAAAGAAGCCAGGATCTTGTTCGATATGGTGAAGAATGGGCGTTCCACAAGGTTCAGAATCAAGGATGATTTGTTATATACCACAGGTGGGCGTCTATATGTACCGCGCTCTGCGGAGTTGCGGGGGGAGCTTATCAGGGAGTGCCATGATACGGTTGATCACGAAACTGTCACATTTGGAGAGCCTAACTAAGCCTAGTTAGTTCGTTTTGAGTATTATAAATAATATTTTATGTGTTTTTAATGTTAGGTACCCATTTTGGAGTTAAACATGTAAATCGGAATAAAGGGAACGCATTATCACTATCATTTCATGTGTCGAAAGCGGGAGAAAAAAACTTCAAACAAATCAAATGACAATAGGAGTTAATGACGAGTCCGACGGTGAAAACGGAATTCAATTCGGAGTTCGGACGGGGAAGATGTGAAAGATAGAAGCCAAGGTCTTTTCTTGAAGGCACCCCCCTTTGGTTCTAAATGTAGAGACAAGATGAAGGCACTCCCTTGGTTTTTAATTAAAGCCCAAAACCAAGTCCAAGCCCACAAAAGAAAAGAAGAAGAACAAGACAAGGAAGAATCTTGGAGGCACTCTCTTTATGGATCCAAGTCTGAGTCAAAGTCAAAGTCTTGACCTAGGATTTTAGTAGTTTAGGCTACTATTCATCTTCTTCATCAATCAATCAACACACAACTTGGAAGAGAGAGAGAGGCTAAAGGGGCTAGGGTTTGTGAGTGTTTTTGAGCTAGAGAGTTTGAGCTAGAGAGAGAGCAAGAGGCAGAAGGAGTAGCCGGCCTTGCTTGGCCGGCCAAGCTAGGCCGGCACAACAAGAGCTCGAGCAGCACCATGGAAGCTGCTCTCGGGATGGCCATGGGAAGCACGCACCAACAGCAAGAACGGCGCATCCCTATGCACGGAACGACAACAGCTATCAGGCGTGCACAGGAGCACCTTCCGGGACGCATCAGCAGGAGCTCCGGGCTGCACTCACGGGAGCTGCTGCTGCTCACGGGAGCACCAAGACGGATGCGACCAGCAGCTTCCTTCTCATGCACGGGGAGCTTCCAACACGGCTGCAGCTCGGAACGGCCAGATGCTTAGGGTTTTGGCCGGATTTCCACAAGCTTTGACCGGATTTTTATGAGTTTTCCGGCCACTTTCTTGGCCGGATATCTTAGAGCTTTTACTCCCCATCATCTTGGCTAGCTACCCATGTGGTTTGATTTGATTTTGGGTTACAAATTTCTAGAGAAAGAAAGCTAGGGTTAGCTTTAATGGAGGTTGTGTTCTAAATGGAGAAGATGATGGTGGTCGCTATGGGGAACCCAGAATTTGCTAAGGGGAGATCGGCTGAACCTTAAAGACTCATATTTTTCGACGATCCGAACCACATCGAAAAAGGGGGATTCTCTCATCATTTTCTTTCCATTTCTTATTCAATCACCATGTTAGCTAACTTTAGTGTGTCGATTATATGAGATGAAATGTGATGAATTCGTGATTATGTTTAATAATGATTTGATGTTTTGATTACAAATTGATGTTCATTTATTTCGATTATCGTTTCGATCGTATTTTCATGTGTCTTATCAAGCACTTCGCATGGGCTGGCCATCTTGGCAACCGACGTACTTAGGCATTACTTGAGAAAGCTTATTACTGGCCGGGCATGAGGAATCAAGTTGAAGAGTATGTGCAAACTTGCCTCATTTGTCAACAGGACAAGGTGATGCGGAAGAAGCCTATGGGACTTTTGGAGCCATTGTCGGTGGTGCAGCGTCCGTGGGAGAGTGTCTCCATGGATTTCATAAGTGGCTTGCCAAAAGTGGGGGAATATACTTCTATTATGGTGGTGATTGATCGGTTTTCGAAGTATGCAACCTTTATTCCGACACCAGCTCATTGTACTGCGAAAGAAGTGGCCTTCTTGTTCTTAAAGCATGTTGTGAATTATTGGGGAGTGCCTCAGACTATTATCAGCGACCGTGATTCAAGATTTACAGGGCGGTTTTGGATCGAGCTCATGAAACTCTTAGGATCGCAGCTGAACTTCTCGACAGGCAATCATCCGCAGCCAGACGGCCAGACGGAGCGTTTCAACGCTCTACTTGAGGAATATCTTAGGCACTTTGTTCGTGCCAACCAGAAGAATTGGGTGAATCTACTGGATGTAGCTCAGTTCTGCTTCAACTTGCAGGAGAGTTCATCTACCTGCAAGACACCTTTTGAACTGGTAACAGGGCAGCAACCGTTAACTCCCCACACGGTTGAAACAGGTTATACAGGTACCAGCCCTCGGGCATTCACTTTCGCTAAGGAGTGGCAAAGAACAGCAGAAATAGCCAAAGCTCATTGGAGAAAGCTGCTGAATGCATGAAGAAGTTCGCGGATGACAAGCGGAGACCACACAACTTCAAAGTAGGTGACTTGGTGCTTGTCAAGATCAACAGGGATACATCCAGGTTCGTGAAGAAGCTACATCAAAACTTGGTGAGACGGTACGATGGTCCTTTTCCTATCATTGCTCGTGTCGGGAAGGTCTCTTTCAAAGTACAACTCCCAAGATGGATGAAGAACCACCACCCTGTATCCCATGCCAGCAACTTGAAGCCGTTCAACCAGGATCAGGCGGATCCCCAACGTGCCAACCAGCAAAGATCAAATCCAAGGCCAGAGCTCCAGCCATCCAAGGAGGTGCAAAAGATAGTTGCTGATCGTCTTGCTCAAGCTCATCACAATTCACCACCAGAGCTCAAGTACTTAGTGAAGTGGAGGAACCTGCCAGATGCCGAAGCCAGTTGGGAACGCCCCAGCTCCTTGCTAGACCATGCAGACAAGATCGTGGAGTACTTGGCAGCGAAGTCGTCGAGGACGGCGACATAACAAGTGGGGGAGTCTGTCACGGCCATCTTGTCAAGCCATGCTGGTATTGCCGATGGCCCGTGTCTTTTTGCTATTTTGATGCATTATAATATGTCTTGCATATGCCTTAGGCTATTTTGGTATATGCCTCATGCATTCAGGAAGGTGCCTCTTGTATATAGTAGCTTCCTAGAGTATACCCTTGGCACGGGGATATAGATGTCATTATAGGCCAAACAAAAGAGTATGCTTGGTGAAAATATTGATGTTTCCTTGTAAGATTAGGTAAAACGGTAATTTTGCACTATGTAGGGGAGTGGATGGTAAACTTTGAGTGGAAGACCCCTACCTTCCAAATTGTGGGCAACCAAAGAGCCGGAAGCTTCCTTAGCCTCTAGGAAGCTTACTTAGTCATATGCTTGTTGTAATCTTGTAGTTTTCAAATTACCATCAATAAAATCTTTTTGCTTTCAATTGTAGCTACCCAAATATTTGTACCCATCGCTTGTAATATTACTTGTAAGGCTGACTTGTACCTAGAGTGCGCACAAGTGCCGCACGACACCTTCCGAAAAAGAAAGGTCGTGACACAAGGGGCACTAGAAGCACTTGTACAATTGAATAAGGCCAACGTTTTGGGGAAAGCAGAAAAGTTTCCGGGGAAGACGGTGGAAAACCCAAAAAACTATAACCAAACACACCTCATAAGTCGCCGGCAAAAAGTCGCCAGCGACGGCCGACAACTTCATCATCTTTATCTCTCTCTCTCTTCTGCCTCTCTCTCTCTTTCTTCTGCCTCTCTCTCTCTTCACCCTCTCTTCTCTCTTTCTTCTCTCTCTTCTCTCTTTCTTCCCTCTCTTCTCTCTTATCTTTTTCTCTTTTACTTCTATCTCCGGCGAAGGGGAGCATCCCTTTCGCCGGAGCAAACCAGACGAGTAGATCTGGTTTGAAGATCAAACCAGATTTACTCGTCTGGTTTGGTTTCCAGACGAATCTGGAAACCTCCGGCGAAGGGGCTTTGGCGGAGATGAAGAGGACAGGAAAAAAAGGTTGTCACCGGAAATAGAAGTTCGCTGGAAATGGAGGGTGGCTGGAAATGGAGGGTCGCCGGAAATGGTGGTAATAGGTGAAAGAGAGAAGAAGATGAAAAGTATTAGGTTTTGGTTGTTTGGGAGAAACAAAAATTTGTAATTTTTTTTGTTTCCACCCAAAATTTCACACCCCGGAAAATTTCTTTATTTCCCGTAACAACGACCATTGAATAATGACTGATTGATGTCACTTGTTTATCATGGATGCCAAAATATTGATACTCCTTATAAGTGTTTAGGGTCATTTCTTCAGTTTTTTTTTTGTTGAAAATTTCTTCAGTTATAATCACTACAAAACTTGGCACTTTTTCTGACTGTTTACAAAGAAAACGTTGAAATGGGACACAATCCCAACGGATCCACCAAATGTTGTCCTAAAATTTAACGTTACTGACGGCACTAGAATCCGTCGGCAAAATATCACTCTTGACAGAAGGAATTCCTTTTTCTGTGGGGGCGAGCGCTTTGGGGAAAGCTAAATAGTTTCCGGGGTGTGAAGACTTCGTCAAAAATTGGTCAATTTTGTTTGACAATTTTATTTTGTAAATTGTTAGGGGAAAAAATAAAAAATCTCCACCCCACCTCTCTCTCTCCACCTCAAATTTTTTTTATTTTTTTTTATTTTAAGACCTAGATCTGGTCTGAACAGACCAGATCTAGGTCTGTTCTGTTCGTGAGGAACAAATCTGTTCCTCACGAACAGACCAAGGTTTGGTCTGTTCGAAGAACAGACCTAGATTTGGTATGTTCTTGAAGAACAGACCAGATCTAGGTCTTAAAACAAAAAATTTTTTTTTTTTTTTTTTTAGAGAGAGAGAGGAGAGAGATTTTTTTTAATGTTTGAAGGTCGTCGGCCGGAAAATTGACCGGCCGGCGACCTTCGTCAGTGAAGATAAAGATGAGATGGAGGAGAGAGGTGAGGTGGAGTTTTTTATTTTTATTTTGAAACATATTCCCTATAAAATATGTTTCCCCGAAAAATTTTCAAAATTTTGCATATTCTCTTTAAAATTTCACATTCCGAAAACTATTTAGCTTTCCCTTAAGCGCTGGCCTTCTGCGGGGGATGAAACTTTTTTTCCCACGTTCCAGTATGCAAAAATGCAAGAAATTTATTTTTGGGGGAAATTATTTCCGTCCGCCGGAAATTTTTGGGCGGGAAAATACTAAAAAGTTTTCATGTCCCTCAATGGGGGAAAAAAGTTTCCGCCAAAAACTAGTTCCGACGGCATTGATGACTCCTTCGATTTTCACTTTCTGAATGTCTCTCACCGTCTCTCTCTTCACTCGTCGTTTTTCTGAATGCTCCACCGTTTCGATTATGATCGACAACAGCTAGGGTTATTTCTCTCTCTAAAATCCTTTTGGTAGTTCAATGCCAAAGAAACCAAGTAAAATGAAATCGATGTTGTCCATATTTCAATTCCAGAGCTAGGGTTTCAATTATCGTCCCTATTGTTGTTCAGATTTCAGTGTCTTATTTACAATATTCTGCAGTTAAACGAAGTGCAATCGATCATCACTTCCAAAGGCTTTTTCTACCATTGTTCTTCAGTAGCCCTCATTCTCAATTAACAGGTAAGATTATTCTTATTATCTCATTATGTGATGATAATCTTCACTTTGATGGTAAATTATTGATTTAGGGCACTCAACTCACATTCTGAATTTAGTAAGATTAATTTTCTCAATTGTTTAGAGTGACTCAAAAAAACAGTCACCCTGTGAAAATAGATAGTATATTTTTTTTAATGATCCAAAGACTATAATTTCTTGATATTTCTCTTTGGATTTTCTTACTTCTCTTTCCAAATTGTTTGTGTTTTGAGATTACTGGTACTTGTTGGGGTAAGAACAGTTGGTAGGTTCCAGATAGTAAGCTTTTGATTTTCTCGCTATTGCATTTGTTCATGTATGGTTTCCACGCAGTGTTGACAGAAAAATGGTTCCTACCAATGAGGCTTGACAGAGCTTTAGATTGAATAGCTAAACACTCTCTAATAGCAGGTCTTTAGTAGATATCTGCTAGCAGGATCACCTCTCGGACCAGGCGGTTTTAGTTTTGTAAGCGAAATGGTGCAACTACGTTCTTACTTAGCTCTTCTGGAGATTCTTGCGTCTAACTGATTTGAGTGAAGCAATCTAAAAGAATTTGTCTTTCTAATTTCTTGACACTGTGATCTACTTTCCTGAAACTTGTGGTTACGCAATGAGTCCCATACTTGTCGGGGTAAATCTGAAAATAGAATGATCGGCTGTCAGGGTCCCCTACCTACATCTAAAGTATATAGTGATAGCTCCTCTACCTATGTGCACTATATGTTATATATACATGATTTACAGGAAGTGACCTTTTTTGTTGATCTATTGTAGAATTACTTGGATTTACGTAAATTTGTTGATATAGTTTTCATTTAGGACTTGTTATAGTGAATTTTTTGTTGAATTCTGTGATTATCTTTTACTCTTGGTGTTGAATTCTACAGTAACACCTCCACTTCACTCTTACTCATTACAGCGGCTAAATCAGTTTCTTAAGCTAGTTAGTAGTTGATTTCTTCTCCCTTTCAATCTTCAGTATATTTGTCATTTTGGTATGAATTATTTCTCTTTCAAATTCAAAAATGACATCAAGAAGTTAATATTACCATTTGCCATGGATTACGTTTGCTTTCATTTCATTCTATGGATTAAATAAATCTTGTTTATGAGGATGATTGCAAATAATGTTTTAGTATATGAAAGTGGGTAAGATTCAGATCCGTGTAGATTAACATGAAAACAAATTCAATCTAAAACACATCTATCATTCTACTATGCAAGTTATTATGCTCTAGCATGAGGATCTATGCCTGATATTAACTACAATGTTACCATGGCTGATTTGTGACCAATTCCCTTGCATACGCTTAATAAACTAGATGAAATAGTTAGATTAGTCAACTGATCTTTTGTGCCTGATAATTATTGATTTGGCTTTAAATCATATGATTCTTATTTAGGTTGAGTTTATGATCTCATGATATTCCTCCTATGTTGATTAAGCTTTAGATATGTTATCTGACTGAAATAGATAGATTATTTCTTCGTGATAGGGATTGTGTAGAAATTTCTCAAACAGGTTGTTCCGATATCATTTAGTCATTTAGAAGCTTTTTGCCTAGAACATCGACAACTCTTGGATGAGGGCTAATAGGATTACAAAGGACTACGAAGATGGTGTAACTGCATTCTTGGATTATGCATTCGCTCCCGGGTTTGTTAGCGAAGAAAATAAGATAAAATGGCCATATGTCAAATGGTTAAATACTAAGTATTATGATAGAGATACAGAGGACATTTGGTCTGGGATGGGATGATGCAAAATTATGTAACTTGGTATTTTCATGGGGAAGCTAGACCAGCAAGGCAGCAAGTACTAATATAAATGCGCCAGTAGAGGCTACAAATGAACAAGTCTCTGACGACCATGACGATGATGAAGACTTAGATGGTATGGTGCGAGACATATGTGGAGTTCATGGCGTGGAAGTGAACATAGATGGTTCATCAGAAGGAGTACAAAATGATAGTTCTTTAGACTCAAATGAGATGTGGAGGATTTGCCCGCGACGACGAGGTCACGAACGAAGTGGTGGTCAACTTCTATGTGCTTAGAGCAGTGATGGAACACAGGATTGGCAGCCAAGTTTGTAGCGATAGCATTATATGGAAATGTTCGAAAACTTCCTACATCTCTATCTATCGCTGAGATGTTTGGATTTTTGGTCCTTGGAAGAAGAAGAAGAAGATGATCCTTAGGTTGTGTCAGAGTACTATCATTTTCCAAATATTTTGGTCTCCGTATAATCTAAGAAAGTGCACGGTGCTCCTTGAAACTGCATTCCGTTTACTGAGAACGGAAAGAAATACCAAAACCAACTCGTAGGTTGTGACAGAGTACCATCATGTTTTGACTTTCGAATATTTAAAAAAAGAATATCCTTAGGTTGTGTCAGAGTAGTATCATGTTTCGAATATTTTGATCCCATATAATCTAAGAAAGTTCACGACGTCCCTTAAAACTGCATTTCCATTTACCGAGAATTGGAAGGAAACACAAAAACCAACTCGTTTCCCACCAGTCACTCATTTATCTCTTCCAGTGCGGCAAAGTCTAGCTAGGGTTTTGCTCAGGAGGTAACTTCTCCAGTTACATGATTTTTAAACTGAAGTTCAGTTTTGTTGCTGCTGATCTGATATTAGTTTAAAGAATGCATCTGGGGGACAATAGTTTTGAAGTACTACAAAATGATGAGTCCTGCTAAATTAACTAATGGTCTTTCAAGGAATTATTGAAGCTTAACATTGACAATTACCCTACAGAAATGTTAATCTTGTTTTTCTTTGTTGCCTTTTCTATTTTGATTTGACGGCATTTTTATATTGTACCATTCTTAGGTCAATGATGTTGGGCAAAATCATGACTTAGTGTACTGTGAAATTTAAATTTGTACAATATTGCACTTCTGTTTTGTTTCCATGGCTAGTTTTCTTATTGGTTGTCTACCACTTTATTGTTCATGAACTGTTTCAGGGGTATACTTGTGTAAAACACTCTAACTCAGGGAGAAGACATGAAGTTCAAAGCTTTTCTTACGGACAATGGAGTTAATCTACTAGAGAAGAGTTAGTCTTTGATCCTCTCTTTCTGCCTCTATCCCCTTTCTTCTTCCATTTATTACCCACCTATAATGCTGTCTTTTTTAATTCTGATCAGGGTTTTTACCTGCATTGGAAAAGATGGGAAGGATTTGTCACCTTTACTTTACAAGAGATCATGCAATTTTCCTACACAATCTTCTCAATGGTGATGGTGTTCAGTCTATCGCTCAGTTCCGCAAAGAAGCTCTATTCGACGATTATAGAATTTCCAGCCAGAATGACGACCGTATCGCTTTCACAGTCGATCTTGCCTTGTTACACCGAGCTTTACGTAGCAGTGTCAGTGTCTCTTCAAGCACCTCCACCAACATTACGAATCGACTCCAAATCAAACTTGTTAAGAAATTGCCCCCTAATTCACAACAACCCATGCCTTTCCTATCCTTCGAATCCAAGGTTTTTTTTAACTTTTTGTATGTGACTAGTTTATTTCATATAAACCGTGTTCTATTTGGTGGTGACTCTTTTGTACAACCATTTAATCGGTAATGCACGATAAATCATTCTTTACTTATACAGGGTTACAAATCAGCAGTTATCCAAGATGTACCCATCTCAAAGCCACTCTCTAGAGCCGAGGTTTTGGAACTACAATCTGCCCTTGACATGGCTCAAGATCTTCCCCAAACACTGGTTCAAGTATCTGATCTACAACAGTTGCAAAGCTTTGTCGACCGCCTCAAGCATGTCGGTGACTTGCTTAATGTCTCCATTACTCAGTATGGTGATATACATTTACAAATCTCCACTACTATGATTACCCTTGGTTGTGAATTTAACAAATTAAGAGTTCTTGGAGTCCAAGGTAATATATTAAATAGTTCCTCAACTGAAATATGGTAGTTAATACTTGATTCATGTCAAATTTAACATATTGTGTAGTCTTATTTCATTTTAATTACATCATGACTATGTCGTGTTTATTGTGGGATCAGCTGAATGTCCACCAAGTGATCGAAATATGAGCGCTCAATCTCGAACTGATATGGCAATACAGCGGGGAGAAGCTATGTCTGTGGTTAGTTCTCTATATTCCTTCTTATTGCATTTTTTGTAGATATTTCTTTTTAATTTTTAACGGGCGAATTAGAAACCGTTTTGTTTCTCACCCGTTAACAACTTCTCTACCTCGTTATTGTCAAGAGATGTTCATCCATAATTTACAAATTCCGCGCGCGAAATATTAGGTTCAGAAAAACTTGGTTCGTTAACCAATGATAGCATTACGTATGAGAAAGAAATTTCAATTATATCATGTTCTTATATCGTTTTATTTGTACCTTAAACAGCAAGTGAGCATGAAGCACTTTGCCAAGAGTCTACATTGTCACCTGACTAAACCAGATTGTGCTTTTTATGGTGAGGACTTCAATGTAACCTTTTTATGCTTTTAATAATATTCATGGTTTACATAATGGTGTTCGAACAGGCTTATCGCTAATATATTTAATGAGCAGTTGTGCTGAGCTCAGCGTTTATCGGAACACATTAATAGTGCTTCACAAGGGTCTGGGCCTCGTGGTGGCCCGACCACAAAAGCCATAGCCTGCCTTGTAGCCACAGAACAGCCGGGGCCACGCCATGGTCCGTACTCCATACTGTTGGGAACCGCTAGACATTAGTATGGAGCAAAACAACGTAGGGAAATGTAGATAATAAGGAATTGGTGGCATTGCAGGACTCATGTTTGTTTTTTTTTTTTTTGTTGAAATGGACTCATGTTTCCTTCATCCAAACAGACTGCTTATTTCCAAGTGTTAGCATGTCTTCGGTTTAAGGATTTTTTAAATGGTGATTGACGAGGCAACTCGATTTTCATGGATTCCAAAGTTCAATTTTCTTTTGTGGTTATGCAGGTATAGCTCCACAAGGTGCTTGCTTGACCGTGATATTCCAGTTTTTCATTCCAGGGACACGGCAGACTGATAAATCTATCAGTTTACACTGTCGGCTTCCTGTACTAGACCCTGGTTCTGGTTGAGAACTATTATTAGGTAAATGTTTTGCCAAAGTTATACTCATGTCGTCCGGTTTATAGTTCTTATCAACTCTTCCATTACAAATTACACCCAGATATGCAAACTTCAAGCAAGTTTTCATTTGTTGTACATAAATGTAGTTCATTAAAATACACTATCATGGACGTGAAGATGTTGGTGATAATCAGTATAAGCGTTTAGAGGAGGCCGTTTTTTCTGTTATAATCCGTCAGGGGTTTTCTTTTGTTAATTATCATTTTCCGTCGCTTATGATTAGCCATTTCCCTGTATAACTGGTTTTTGGCTGTTTAAATAGATGACAGATCTAGGCCTCCTTTAGATATGCTTAACGCTTATTGTAGATGTTTTTCAATTAAGCATTTAATACTTGCATAGACATGTCACCTTTTCAGTTTTTAATTTCTACACAAAAAACATTAGGTTTGATGATTGAAGATGAATATTAATGATTTTCCTAAAGATCATACGAATTTGTAAAGGATTCACACAGTAGATCCCAGATTGGAACCTATGAAAATGAAAGATTTCAGACTATTCTCAAGAAAAATTGACAAATCAAGATGAGGATTGATTTCTTAACATTGAATATTATGATGATTTCATGAAATATGAAGATTCTTTCTCGACACGGAACATGAAAAAACAATTTCATGGAAGATGAAAACCCCACTCAATAATAGTTTCAATCAAAGGACACTTTCGGGGCTTGACAAATACACCAAAGACAAATTTGACTTTAGTGATTCATCGTCTTAGCTTTCCGCCAAAGCTATAACAAGAAGCCATGGAGAGCTTTCGGTCAAAGCACCCCATGGCCTTGCTAAGGTACTGGAGAGAAGCTCGCAACCCACCATTGGACACTTCTTTCCTGTGAGATTAATTGGAAAGATGTAGGTCAGCCAGGAGCACCTCTCCAATGACTGAACCATAAAAAGAAAAGAGGTCGAGTCGAACTTTTTCAGCCCAAATGTCTCTAATTTCCTCCATCATTTCCCGTCTCTCATTTTAGGAAGAAAAAAATAAGAAAACGGTGTAGAATTAGAGGGAGTTTGTAGTTACGGAAAATCCCAAACCCTTCTATAATCCAACGACAATCTAACGGGCGGGTGGTATACAGGTTTATCGGCTAGTAGTATGTAGGCTTTCGGCTCTGGTGCCAGGCGGGGGACCCCGCCCATCTCTCGGCTATGTCCACCGATATCACAGGCCGAGCCTACCCAAGTCGGGTAGCAAGCGCCCATAGAAACGGTTGGACTGCCATTTCCCAGCCGTACCTGGGGGAATGGCTTATGAATTTAGGTCAACTACTTTGACCAAATTGTGTAAAAGTGTAGGAGTGAATACGGGTGCAAATTGTCAGCAAAAATAATAACGTAAGTGATAACAATGCAAGTGGATAGGCAAAATTTTGTATTCACCCCACCTTTTTGTAATTCACACAATAAGCAAGGGAAATTTTTTTTCCAACAGAATACGGTTCGTCTGTGTATAACATGCACAAAAACTTTAAGGTGCTTACAAGTTTTAACATCAACTAAAACAAGAGGAGGTGGTGACTAAATTGGTAATTGAGATGACAGAAGAATACATATCAAGTTTATTCTAAAAACACATTTCTTTCCATTCTGATGCAAAAGACCATGTCATCAACAAAAGGTTTGCAAGTTATTAATGTAGCTTCAGAAATAGATGGCAATACAAGATCCAGGTATTACTAATAGCAAATGATTCATGAAGATCTACCAACTTCAAGATTGTCTAACTTTATACTGTCTTTAAATTCTAACCCTAGTTTGATCAAAAGCAAAATAGCTAGCTGCCTATGGGTAAATGAAGGGGAAACTAATGGCACATAATTGTGTATATAATAATAACATCTCTGTGTCAGAGGAATGTTGAGGAGTCATCCCTCCCTGGGTTTCCCCCTTATATACCAATTTTATCAAGGTGGTCACAGGTGAGCAGAGCAGTAAACCAGCCTCCTGATGGACTGTGGAGTCGCCGGACGAACAATATAACTACATAAATATACCAGTTGCCCAATGGTGGGGGAGTGGTTAATCTTCTTCCATTTCGTCGTCACCCGAATCTGGATTGCCATCTTCATCATTCTCCTCCGCATCTGCTAGCTTCTTTAGTTCATCCTGGACCATGAGCTTTATAGCTGTCTTTCTGGGTGTCAGATCCATATCAAAACGTCTAGCTGCAGAAATAGTAGGATGATCTCAGCGCTACAAAATTTACATAGCAAGAGGGAGATAGAGAGAGAAAGAGAGTCATTGATGAAAATGGTCCTAAGAAATCAAGCTGGTGTGAAGTTAACAGAAGAAGAAAAGTCACCAGCTCACTTGTAGCAAGGAGCAGAGCCATGGGGCAAGACAACTTTCATCACAAGCTCTAAAAAATTAAAATAACCGTGAAATCTGCGGACCTTCCTAACTTGTGAAGATTGCAAATGTCCGTTATGTCATGATATAAGCATACTTATATTTCTAAAATGTAACACGCACTGCAGCAATGTATGCTGGTGACTTCCGAATTTAGGTGGATACCTGTTGGTGGTATTAAAGTTATCTCTCTAAAAGTTATCTTTGCAATCTTGGAAAGTTATCTTTCCAAGATCACAAATGTCTGTTATGTCTAAATATCTATATTACAAAATTGACATGTTTAAGTATCTAACCACAACGTCTACGTAGTTGGTCTCGGTCTCGATCCGGTCGAAGGCCGAGACCGAGATAGCAAGACGGACCAAGAAACTCGAACGAGACAACATGCGGTTGGAAAATTCAGGTAGGCTATTAATATCAACACAGAATGAGTTTAACAAACGGGGAACCATTATCAGCTCATATTCCTTATCACGATACATGCAACTGAATCAACCGATCAATTACTAAGATCTTTCAGTTTGGCATATTTTGTTGATACACTAACTAAAAATGCATCAACACAAGTATAATATATATTGCCAAACTAAAGTTGTACTATGTCGTCCAAACTAAATTACCGAAAAAGTATATAAATGTAAAAAAGGATATGCAAAGTCAAAAATACTTACAGAGTTGGTTGAGGATGTCCGTGAAAGTAGCCTGCCGAAAAAGAACAATGAAAATCACGTGAGTTTAAAGTGAATACCATCAATAGATTGACTTGATGTAGATAATAAGATTATGATATTCAAACGTGAGTTTCAGAAAAGACAAAATAGGTTTCATGAAGAAAATAGGGAGAAATCACAAAATTAGCTTACAGTGTTGAAGTCAACTTCATTCAGGATATCGCAGATCACTTTCTTCAATTCATCTTCAGTCGGAGGAGATTTCTTCTTTTCTTGTTTATCCGTACTTTTCATCACCTTTGTACCTTCATTGATAATTAGATCAGATAAGCTGTCAGTTCAAGTTGATCACAATAGGTATACAATTTTAGAAAATAAATAAAAGGGAGATTTTCTTAAGCAGATATATCACGAATTAATAATGATCCCTCTAGTGCACGTGGCTTGCCCATATCTTTCGCCAGACCATTTAAAACCATATTGTGCTACTTGATCGAATATAATCCTCTAAAATTAACTTATAGATTTTCCTTAATATACATCACTTTTTCATTTCACATGTATAAATGTCTTACCATAATACTCACTCCCCTCCGAAAAGGCGCTCCAAAAACATATCAATAAACATTTCTCCTCATTCCAAATGCATATAATAATATTAAGTAATCTTCCATCCAAAAAGTTATTTCGTAGCCGCATAAACAATATGATACGTTTAGGTTTGCATAAAATACAACTATAATTATGTAACACTAATACATATAAGTATCTGACTTTGGTACACAAGGTGTTGTATGGTGGACGGGAGAAGATCAAAACACGGGCACAGTTGCACATGATTTCTTGCTCTTGAATGAAATATTGTTATACTATACACGACAGACTTTTAACCTAGAGGGCATTCTAGGACCCCAGCGGATTGTTTAAGCGCACACAAGATGTACACACAAAATCTCACGTACACTCACAAAAGCGTCAATGAGTGTCAAAAAGAATATTTGTCTTTTCACTATTATCCGAGTATTCTAGCATCTGACGCGGACAAATATACTAGCAAGAATTATGTGAGTTATAGAACTACCCTAATGCTAATTAATACAATAATTTAGAACAAGCATCTGCACTAACTTATTATGGAAGTAATAAAGATTAGCTATAACTCTAGAAGGGGAATGAAATAATAAAGGACCATTCGGCAATAGTAAATTGAGAATTTCCCAACCAACAAAGAGGCCTTGAAGCCTCAATAAAGAAAGCGCAAACAAACAAAGGAAATAATAAGTACTACCGGAATTTTCTTTGTTGCCTTTACCCTTTTCTGCACATTTAGATGGAGCAAAGGATTTCTTCTTAGCTTTTTCTTCGGCTTCCTTTTTAATTGAGGTAACTGGTGATTTCTGGTCACTGCTGTCATTGACCTTAGACTGCTTACTTGGTGCATCCATTTGAGGTTTCCTAGGTGACCTGGCAGAAGTCACCTTTTTTGGTGTTGGCGTTCTCTTGGATTTAGTTTTTCCAGAAGGTTCCTTTGTTAAGGAAGAGCTCTTTGAATCCTGTTTTTGCTTTTTCTCTTCTTTAGAGTCCTTGGTTTCCTCTTCCTCCTCGCTTTCAGAATGCTCTATCATTTTATCCTCAGATCTACTAGAAACAACATTCTCTGTTTCCTCATCTTCCTCAGCATCAGATTCCTCTTCTGTTTCAGACGTAGTTTTTCCCTTCCATCTCGAACTATCTTCAACCTTTCTTCGTTTCTAGGAAAAGTCAATCCAAAGAAAATGTCAGTAACAACACATGTAATGGTGAGGACAACAAACTGTGGAACCTAATATTTGGATATTAAAGGTCCCCAGTTTTCAAAAATATATAATAAATATCGTAAACTACAAATTTGCTTAAAGCTTCAAACTATCACCTTCAATGAATTATAATTTTAGATACAGATGATCGGATTAATTAGTTACAAGGAGGCCATGACGAATCTTACGACTAAAAATCATTAGTTCTGCAAGCTGCTCGAGAAAATTTCCAGATTATACATCACGTGTCAATCCTTTTCCAAGCCCTGAGTTTTTGTATCCAACACTATACCCAGGTACAGCATTTAAACCACAAGGAAAAGGTAATTTCTGGTAGCGCCACACAAAATATCCGCAATGGACTCCTTCGTTAAAGTTAATAGTATGAAATCTAAAAGTTGATTAAGCCAATAAAAAGCACAAATCTGAACAGATATACTACTATGAACTGTCAAAGGGATCCATTCGGAAAAGAGGGGTACCCTTTCGGTAACATTTGTGCTCCTGCCTCCAGAAGTTGATGTGCTGTTCTTCACGCTCCTCTTACGTTTCGGTGTTGTATTAGTCGACTGATACAAAACAGAGGATGAACAAATGTGAGAAACAAGCCAAAAAGAACTACAGAAAAAGGACACCGTCTGAAATGACAGACAGACCTCCTTCGTTGAAATGTTTGTAACAAAAGGAGCTGCTAAGAAGTCCATTAGCTTCACTATAACATCTTCCTGCATGTTAAAGCAGTGTTATCAGTTCAAATGTCAAAATGACCTCTAATAAGTGGTACACAGTAAAGTAAGCTGATGCTATTACAAAATTTGAAGCCACTCCACTTATATTGAATGACCAACCCATTTAACAGTTCCAAGTCATTCAAATCAAGATTATCCAACAAAATTTTGATGCACAGAAACACTTGCTAAGTCAGAAAAAAAAAACAGGTCAGTTAAATAAACCAAATAAGCCAAAAACTATGCGAATTAGATGGTATAACTAAGAAAAGGTCATAGATATCCTTTAAAGCAAAGAAGTTGCATACTTTCATCAACTAACATCTTGCAAGTACAACAAAATCCAGCACAACAAATGTAAGAAACTAAGAAGTAAGAATTAATCAACAAACCTTAAGTTTCAAAAAAAAAATCAACAAACCTTCCTTGTAGTAGCTTTTGCTACAGGTATGCCGAACAAACCACAGAATTCAAATAACTTCTCTTTTACCAACTTGTCAAATCTTTCAATAATTTTCACTCTTTGCTTTCCCTGCAGAATCGAGAAATAGTTTCGTGCAACTCAGTTTTCGTAGTCAATTAAGAAGTACAATTTCACAAAATTAACCAAAGAAGATAAATAAAGCAGTGCCTCACTGCCTCTATCAAGTTCTTTAGTATCCAGAGAATTTATGAAAAGAAATGGTTATATTATATAAAAAAAAATAAAAAAAAATTCTGAAGATTTTACCTCATCCTCGTCCAATTTAAACCCAGAAAACATGTAAATATTGTTTTTGACATTAACTGCCTGCAAAACAAAATACATTCACAGGGAGAAAATTACACAATGTTTCAGATTCCGGGACAATGAGATGCATAAGAAAGGAAAGAAAACAAATAACACAGTCACCGCCATGACCCTCAAAAACAAAAACGAATATTAAGATTAACAACTTATCAAGAGCTACTGAGTCTCAAAATGAGACCAATGCTTAGCCGAACACCCAAAAAAACATTTCCCAGCATGGATTTCTGAAGCAGCTCGGAAGAAGAAGTTTTAGAAACTCGCTTTCAATAACTTTAAAAGTGAGTACTAAACAAGAGTGCAGTATCCAGGAAATAAAATTAGTGTATAACGAGTATCGAACTACCTTTGCTCTCCTACCAAAGAGTACCACATGAAGCTTTGTGAGAGTGTCATCATTCTTCCTTCTTGATATCTTGCTTTTAACTGAAATGCGAACATTAAGATGCTTCACTGAATATCACAAACTAAAGGAGCGTTCTTCACAAGATTGTCATAACAGTATAACACCTAATTAGTATAAGTAGTACAATGTTGTGCCAGTATATTAACACCATAGATATCAGTGCTATGTTATCAAGCTAAATTTTCGAACAACTTGGTGACTTTTTGGAAAAAAACCTAACAAGTTAATGCATAACGGCTGTTTTTACAATTAAGGGAAGACATTTTCTTCGCTATCAAAGCACTAGCAAACAACAGACAATTGAAATCAAAAGCAGTTCAAACAATACCATTTGGCATATCTCCCAATGTAGTACCAGAACCCTGCAAATTTTGAGGGGTGAATCAAACAAGAATCAGTGAAACAGATACCCAAGCTAAATGATTATGAATTCTCTTTTGGGATAAAAAGAAGAATATGATGAAAAAGACGGAGAAGAAATGCCAAATGAATAACAGACCTTTACAAGAAGGAATTCCCTCGATGGTTCTTTCTCAATAGAAGCGACCAATCTCTCGACAGATTTCCTCTCGCGTACAGGACGATCAAGGGAGAAAGTAATTGGGGTACTTGGATCCTTATCCTTTCCCATGTCTACTACTTTCTTTTCAGCGTCTCCTGAACTCTGCCCTCTGCCACGCTTCCTTGATTTTTTTCCCTCCTTACTCTCAGCTTTGTCGCCCTCTTCCTTAGTCTCTTCACTCTTATTGTTTTCATCTTTGCTTTCTCCAACCTCCTCTCCCTTGCTCTCTTCACCCTTCCCCTTTTCCACTTTGCCTTCTCCAATTATCTCATCTCCCCCCTTGCTTTTTTCATCCTTTTTATTTTCTTCTTTACTCTCTCCAACCTTCTTGTTTTCGTCTTTACTCTTTTTAACCCTAGCCTTTTCTTCCTTACCCTTTTTAACCTTCTCCTTTTCTTCCTTGCTCTCTTTAACCTTCTCCTGTTCTTCCTTACTCTCTTTAACCTTCTCGTTTTCTTCCTTACTCTCTTTAACCTTCTCGTTTTCTTCCTTACTCTCTTTAAACTTCTCGTTTTCTTCCTTACTCTCTTTAACCTTCTTCTTTTCCTTACTCTCTTCAACCTTCTCGTTTTCTTCCTTACTCTCTTTAACCTTTTCGTTTTCTTCCTTACTCTCTTTAACCTTCTTCTTTTCCTTACTCTCTTCAACCTTCTCCTTTTCTTCATTCTTCTTCTTTCCTTCTTTATTCTTTTTAATATTCTTGCTCCACTCTTTGCTGTCTTTAACATTTACCTTTTTACTGTTTCTTATCATCTCCTCCTCCTTCTCTTCTTCCTTTTCCACCTTCTTTGTTTCCTCTTTCATACTATCTTCAATCTTATGTCCCTCCTTGATGTTTTCTACCTTTTCCTTCTCATTGTCTTCAATCTGCTTCTTTTCCTCATCACACTGTTCGGCTTTTGCAGATTCATTTTTTCGCTCTTCAATAATCTCATTTTCAGCCTTATTATCTTCAACCTTTTCTCTTTCTATTTTACCTTCTTCTGTCTTCTCCTTTTCCTCCCCAATCTCAACTTTACTCTCTTCAATAGTTTTATTTTCCGCCTTACCGTCCTCAACCTTTTCTTTTTCTATTTTCCCTTCTTCTATCTTCTCCTTTTCCTCCCCACTCTCATCAACCCTCGTTGTTTCATTCTCTTCAGTTTTTTCCTTTCCCTCCTTACTGTCTCCAACCAGCTCCTTTTCCTCTTTATTGTCTTCAATATGCTTTTTTTCTTCCTTGATCTCCTTCGGCTTTTCACTGTCCTCTTCAACGTTCTTTTTATCCTCTTCAGCCTTGACCTTCTCCTGTTTACTCTCCTTTAGCGTATCAACTTCTTCACTCTCCTTTTTCTCTGAAACATTTTTGTCCTCCACTTTCACCTTTCCAGTATCTGTTTGCTCCTCTTCTTTGATGACCTCTTTCAGCTCCTCCTGGTCTTCATCCATTTTCAAAGATTCAATATCCCTCTCTTCATTTTTGCTCCCATTCACTTCTTTCTCTCCTCTTTTCATCGGATTATCTTCGTGGTCTCCGTCCACTTTCACTGCTTCATCAACTTCTTTCTCTTTGTTTTCGCACTCTTTCTTTATGTCCAACTCATGGTCTTCATCCATTTTCACAGCCTCAGTTTCACCATCTTCTTTGCTAACTTCTTCCATTTCTTTTATCCCATTCTGATCTTCCACATTCTTGGTCACAATTTCACCAGCATCTGTGGGTGGGCAACGCTCATTTGTTGGAGAAGTCTTCGCAACTTCAGCTACCACCTCTCCCTCAACCATAACTAATCCAGGGTATTAGCCTTCACTTACTGCCTGTAATCGTGAACCATAAAAGAACTCAAATTGACATAATCCAGATCGAAATAACCATTGAAAAAGCAAGTTAGAAGTAATTAAAAAAGACCACCAAGTAAACTATCAACATGAAATATATTAAACCTAAACGAAATTAACATGAAATTCTACTAAGAAGCTGAGAAAAACATGTAAAATTGACTCTAAATGAAACCCTAAAATTGTCGACATTTACCAAGTCAGAAGGTTAAATTTTGAAAAATAAAGCTTATAACCCAAAACGTTGCAGATAATACATTCAATAAGAAAACGTACAAAATTAGGGCAATTCAAATAACGTGTTCCTTCAGAAAGACTCGCAAGACAAAATTTAAGTTTCAGGAAACCCTAACCCTAAAATAGTGTAATTCTAGTAAATCAAAATAAAAGAATCAAAATTTCACAAACCCTAGTCGATTTGAGTTCTTCATCATTAAAATTACTCAAGAATCACGAATATAACGGTAAAAGGAGCAAACAACAATGATAGCTTAGAAGAAAAAAGTCGACTTACAAAAGATCTGAAGCAACTCCAATTGAATCAATAAAACTTACAGAGAATCGCCTTCACCCTCTCTCTCTCTCAATAAAAAAAGGGTTTATTTTCCCTCCTCTAAACACATCGAAAAAGGGGGCCTTTTTTTTTTTTGCTATATCCGGACTCCAAATTCGGAATCCACAATAAACTTTTCCTCCTTGTCTTTTTTGTTTTTTGTTTTTGTTCTAGTTTTTTGTTTTTTTTTTTTGAGAATTCTACTTAAATGTACGTTAGTTTTTTTTTTTTTTTTTTTTAGTTTTTTTTTTTGTTGAAAGAAGATGTACGTTAGTTAGTCATTACAAGGCATTGATGTAACATAGAGATGTAATAAGCACAATCAATTTACACAGAGAATGAAAGAAGTTTAAAGCCCGACAACAAAGAAGTCTAAATCCCGACAAATTATTACATTATTTATAGCCTAAATTACATAGGATAGATCTTGATGGCAACTGCTTCAACTGAAACTCGATCCCTTGACCTCATAGACTTAAGAGGGGTGTCCAACCATTACACCAAAGGGTGGTGGACTTAAGCGTGGAACTACTTAAAATTTCATGAAAAGAAACAAAGAAAATTGGAGGGTGCTCTAGGGAAATAAGAAAAAATTTTGGAACGCAGAGACTTTGTCAAAATTTGGTCAATTTTAATTAACTAATTTTTTCCTGATTGTTTAAGGGAAATAGTTTTGCTTTTTCTTTTTATTCTCCACAACTCCAACACCATTTGTTATCAATTCCGGTAATGGACGCCGATAAACAACAATTGCCGAAAATCTTCAATTTTTTTTAAAATCTTTCTTATCCTCCCTCTACCACCACTATTGTTTCTATTTCTTCCTTCATCTTCGTCTTTCTCTCTCTCTCTCTCTTCTCATCCCTCTCTCCCATATTTTCTCCCAACTCTTGTTTATCTTTCCGCAACTCTTCTCTTTCTAGTCGTTTTCCAACGAAAAAATTTTTGCCTAAAAAAGGCACTGGCTTGGGGTTTCTCCAACCAATACACTGGTTGGGGGAACCACCAAACCAGCTCGATTTTGGAGTACCCCAAACCTGCAGTCGATCTGGTTTGGGATTCTCCACAAACCAGATCGGTTTTCTGGCGAAGGGATTGAAGGGGATGTCCTTCGACCAAGATTGCAATGCGAGCAATTTGTCGGTTAGGACAATTGATGAAGAAGATCTTCAAGTCCGATTGATTTAGTGGTCGTAGTGTTTAGCTAGAAACCAACTACGATCTTGACCAAGTGTTATCTTTGCTAGGGCCGATCCGGTTGTGTTCTGACGCGTGGTTTATTATTCCAAGACACGTTTCGCCTTCTGCGCAAGTAATTAATTCTTTTCCATGCGTGATTTCATGACGTCATAGATTTGATTCTCTGATCATGTGCTTTCAGCGTTGATCTTTTGGGTTATTGCACACGACAACTCACTTGGTCACGCGGAGCTCTGTTATTGGAAATAAGGCGTGTTTCTCAGCACTTTAATTTTCTCGCATGTTCCCAAGATGCGTTCGGTCTTTGTTTTCAACGCTTTTTACCCATTTCTTTGATCACTTTTTTCTGCTATAAATATCCGCTTTGATTCCTCAACCTGCTCCTTCATCAGAGGTTGGAAAGAACGATCCTAGTGGTTTCTTCCTTTTCTTGCTAAGGATTCGAGATGAGGCCTTTGTTTGAGTTTGTAACTACTGCCTGCCTGAAAGAGTCTTTTTCCGTCAATGGGGATAGTTAGGGACAGCTTTTCCGACAATGGGGATAGTTACCCAGTTGTCGGTTTGAGTCTTTCCCGAGAGAGGGTGTTTTCGGGGCGGTACACTCCCGGTTTGGCATACTTCTTCTCTTTGGTCGAAGTTCTTTTGGAGTGGTAAGATCCAATTCTTTAGAAGATAGCTCTTGCCTGCAATTTTCTTTCTCGGGTGGCCACTATGTCGATCAGTCGGGAGAAGAAACATTGTTGAGCTCCGTCCAAGCTTTGGCGAGTGGTTTCCCTGCCTCGATTATTACCGAATCTCTGCTGATTTCTACATGTTATTTTGATTGTAATTTCTTCTGTAATAGTCTTGAATAAAAACCCTCTTTTCCTGCTCTAGATCACTTTGTTGAAGTCTGACACTGATACCGCGTACCGATTCTGCAAAATCGATGTTAGTACGAATCCTAACTTACTAATGCATTTTTCTAGGGTTACTACGCATGCTTCGAATGATCGCACCTGCAAGAGAAATAATTTCAGACCTAAACTAGCATGCCTTAAGCTTACTATTTCCTTCTGCAAAATAGAACCTGAATTAGCCCTGTGTAAAAAGTTTTGAATAGTGTTGGAGTTCTTAGCTCTGCCTTTGGTTGTCTATTCCAGAGCTCTCTTTGCATAACTAGTTTCGCCAGGACTCCTCCTTCGACCTCCGGTCGTGGCTTTCGCTACTAGAGTCTATATCGCCAACTTGAGCTCGGCTAGTTTAACTAGGACTTCTCCTTAGACCTCTGGTCGTGGCTTTCGCTACCGGAGCTGGTTTTGCCAGCTTGGGCTTGGCTAGTTTGACTAGGACTTCTCCTTGGGCCTCTGGTTGTGGCTTTCGCTACCAGAGCTGGTTTAGTTAGCATGAACGCAACTAGTTTTGCTAGGACTTCTCCTTAGACCTCTGGTCGTGGCTTTCGCTACCAGAGCTGGTTTCGCCAGCTTGAGTTTGGCTAGTTTGACTAGGACTTCTCCTTAGGCCTCTGGTTGTGGCTTTCGCTACCAGAGCTGGTTTCGTTGGCTTGAGCGCGACTAGTTTTGCTAGGACTTCTCCTTAGACCTCTGGTCGTGGCTTTCACTACCAGAGCTGGTTTCGCCAGCTTGAGCTTGGCTAGTTTAACTAGGACTTCTCCTTAGGGCCCTCGATCGTTGTCATAGCTATCGAGGTTGTCCTGTCTCTGTTCGTGGCTTTCGCTAGCAGGGTTGTTTTCGTCAGCTTGAGCTCGACTAGTTTTCGCCGGGACTCCTCCCGTGCCCCCGGTCGTGGCCTTGGCTACCAGGCTGTCTTCCTCATTTAAGCATGAATAGTTTTGCAAGGACTTCTCCTTATACCCCCTACCACCTTCATCGGGGCGGTAGTTTTATCTAGGACTTCAACTTGGGAATCCACAGGGACAACGTTTCACTCGAGTAAAGGGTTGAGTTTAGTTAGGACTCCTCCTTGTGAGGCCTCGGGTTGCAGCCGTAGCTATCGGAGCTACCTCCTTTGCCGGCTTGAGCCGATCAGTGTAACTAGGACTTCTCCTTGGGACCTTGGTGAGGGGTCAATTTTTACTCGAGCAAAGTTCAGTTTAACTAGGACTGCTCCTTAGGGTCCTCGGTTGTCGCCGTAGATACGGAGGCTATCATGTCCCTGATCGTGGCTTTCGCTTAGCAGGGTTGTTCAAATTAGGGCCCTTGGTCGCTGTTTTCACCTACCAAGGCTGCCTTTAGGTCCCCTGGTCGTGGCTTTCGCTGCCAGGGCTACCTGCTCGATTCAGAGCGAGATGAGTTTAATTAGGACTCCTCCTTTAGGTTCTATGATGGGCAGTGTTATACTAGCAAAGGCTTCTAAGTTCGCTAAACATGGCCAAAATCCTATATAATTCTCTTACTTGATTCATTATCATACAAGTAGATCTATGCTTCATCTTCTTGAGTCTGATTCATCCTTCGGTGTTCTAGGATGTATCATTGTCTTTCTTCTGGAATGCGAATTTGAGATGCTCCGCGTTCCAGGGGTGTGTAAGGGCGTGACCTGACGTATTCTCTAACCTATAGGTGCCAGGTCTAACAACTTCTACTATCTTATAAGGCCCTTCCCATGTGGGAAACAGTTTGTCCACTGATGGTTTCTGGGTGAATTTAGAGTTCCTCCATACCATGTCTCCGACGTCGCACTTTCTTATCTTCATGTGGGACCTATGCTGTTTAGTCATAGTGTCTTTGAAAGCGAGATTTCGCAGCTCCGCCCGGTGTCGAACTTCGTCGACTAATTCTAAGTGTTTTAACATTAGTTGTTCATTGGTTTCAGGATCGAAGTGCCTTACTCTTAGACTCGGTTTACCTATTTCTACGGGTAGAACGACGTCCATGCCGTACACCATTCGAAAAGGCGTCTCCCCCGTAGCTCTTCGTGGTGTGATGCGGTAGGTCCACAACACGTTGGGGAGTTCGTCCACCCAGTTTTTGTTTCTATAGCACTTAGTTTTAATGTTCTTAACCAGAGTTTTGTTGGTTACCTCTACTTGTCCGTTTCCGTCGGGGTGTGTTGGGCTCACGTAAGCCGGCTTGATCCCGTACTCTGTGAGGAACTCCTTCATAGCATCATTGTTAAACTGCGGCCCGTTGCCCATGACCAAGATCCTCGGGACTCTGAATCGGGATATTATGTTCGTCCATAATATACTGACGATCTCCTTAGTGCGGGTTCGGGTCAGTGCTACTGCTTCCGCCCACTTGGTGAAATAATCTACCATAACCAGCAACATCTTCTTTCCTCCTGTGCGAAGGGACAAGGACTAACGATAGGTGTTAGCTCTGTGGGATGTAAACGATAATCGTTAGCGTATACCTGACATGGTGTGCAATGCCTGGTGTGGCTTATGCAATCTTCTAGCATTCCTGACCAATAATACCCAGCCAGGGGGAGTTGTCTGTTCAGAGTTCTTAGTCCGGCGTGGTTTCCAGCTGCTCCTCCGTGCATCTCCTTCATCACGTATTTTTGTTCGTCCTTCGCCAAGCAACGTCGTAAGGGGTGAACCAGGGATTTCTGGTATAGCAGTCCTCCTAGCAGGGTATACCTCGCGGCGTTTCTACGTACCCTTCTAGCTTTGCTGGCATTTTCAGGCAATTTTTGTTTAACAGATACTCAACGTATGGTCTCATCCAGGTATCCCCCTGGTTTACTCTGATTGCCATAACTTCCTGTGCTTTGTCGATGCTTCTTTCTTCTAGGGTGTGAAAGATTACACCGGGGACTGTGGTTTGTCCGTTGATCATCTTTGACAGCACATCAGCCAGAGTATTCTCCTCGCGGGGTATTCTGGTGATGGTGAACTTCTGGAAGAAACCGACCAGTTCTTTTACCTTCTTTAGATATTTAATCATATCCGTTCCTTTCGCCTCATAGTCACCGTTGACGTGGTTGACTATCAGTTGAGAATCGTTGAAAACCCGGACACTCGCAGCTCTGGCCTTCAGAGCTAATTTGATTCCCGCCAGTAAAGCTTCGTATTCGGCTTCGTTGTTTGTTACCGCGAATTTGAACGAGGTAGTCTGGAAAGTCTTTTCCTCCTCAGGACTGATTAACACCGCCCCTGCTCCTTTCAAGGATTCGTTTGATGCTCCGTCCACGAAGAGAGTCCAAATCTGCTCTGGGCCAAGATTTGTTGCTGTGATCGAGAATTCCGTTACGAAATCCGCCAATGCTTGCCCTTTTATAGCGGTTCGGGGCTCGTACCTGATGTCGAATTCACCAAGCTCCACTACCCATTTCGTCAATCGCCCAGAGAGATCAATCTTTCGGAGTACATTCCTGAGTGGTTGGTCCGTCAGAACCACTATTGTGTGAGCTTGGAAGTATGGGCGCAGCTTCCTAGCACTCAGAATGAGCGCGTAAGCCAATTTCTCTATAGTTGGGTAGTTCAGTTCTGCCCCACCCAATACTTTGCTAACAAAGTAAACGGGGTGCATGACTCTTTCTATTGTTTTGATTATCGCTACTGAGACAGCTTCTCCGGAAGTCGCAAGATAAATAATGAGCTCGTCCTCGGGGCTTGGACTGACCAGCAATGGCAGTTTCATGAGGTGTGTTTTCAACTCCTGAAACGCCTTCTCTGCCTCGCCGGTCCAGGTGAAGTCGGGTACCTTTCGGAGAGTTTTGAAGAAAGGTAGGGCCTTATCCTCCACCTTACTGAAGAATCTGGAGAGCTATGCCAATCTCTCAGTTAGTCGCTGAACGTCTTCCCGACTTTGCGGGCTGGGCATATCTCGTAGGGCTGTGATCTTGGCTGGGTTGGCTTCTATCCTTCTGTGGCTAACCATGAACCCAAGAAACTTTTCCGATGTTACGCCAAACGCACACTTTTTTGGGTTTAGTTTCATGTTGTAGGCTTGGAGTTCGTCGAAGGCGGTCTTGAGGTTGGTGATCAGGTCTCGGCGAGCTTTGTTTTTTACGATCATGTCATCCACGTAACATTCGACTGTTTTCCCGAGCTGATCCCCGAATATCCCGTTAACTAGACGTTGATATGTTGCTCCGGCATTCTTGAGACCGAAAGGCATTTGTTGATAGCAGTATAGTCCTCGATCTGTCAGGAATGCGGTATTCTCTTGGTCGGCCCAGTGCATGGCGATCTGGTGGTATCGCGCGAAGGCATCCATGAAGCTTAGTAGTTCGTGGCCAGCCGTGGAGTCAACTAGCTGATCTATGGACGGTAGTGGGAAACTAACTTTTTGGCACGCCTTATTTAAGTCGGTGAAATCTATACACATTCTCCACGTTCCATTCTTCTTCTTGACCAAGACCACATTGGCCAGCCACTCCGAGTATCGGGCTTCCCTTATTACTCCTGATGCCAGGAGTTTCTCGACTTGCTCGGCTATCTCAGCCTGCTTGTCTGTTGAAAAATTCCTCTTCTTTTGCTTCACCGGCTTGCTTCCTTCTCTGATATTCAATTTATGGGTGATGATCCCCAGGTCTATCCCGAGTACCTCGTCTGTCCCAAACGCAAAGACATGGCGGTGTTCCCTCAAGAAACTGGTTAGCTCCGCCTTCTCGTCGTCATCCAACGTACTCCCAACATAAGTCACTTCACTGTTTTTTCTCCGATTTGTACATGTATGGTTAGGGCTGGGAAAACGGTTCGGAAACCCGCGAACCGGCCCGTTCGGCCCGAACCGTGAGAGACCGATGACCGAAGCAGCCCCGAGCCGGGCTAACCCGGCCCGATATATCGGGCTAATTGGGCCGGGACTCGGACAGGTTCTCAATTCCGAGTCCCGGCCCGTTAAGCCCGTCCGAAGCCCGGCCCGATGAGTAGCCCGATAGTTTGCCCGTTAGTTGAGCCCGATGAGTAGCCCGTCGATCAGCCCGAATGATCCGCGTGTTTTTAATGAATCCAACGGCTGAGATTACATAATATCTCAGCCGTTGGATTAAATCTCACCAGCCTATAAATACCCCTCAATTCCCAGGTAAAAACCCTAATGCCTCTTCTCACTGACCGAACCCTATCATCTCTCTCTCTTCCGCTGCTCTCTCTCTCTGTTTCCGGCACTCTCTCTCTCTCTTTCCACCCCTCTCTCTCTCTCTTTCAGCCTCAGCCCTCAAACCATCATTTCTCTCTAGGGTTAAACATTTTGGTCATTAAAGAACACTTCTAGGGTTAAACATTTTGGTCGAAGTCTATCATCTATTGTTGGTCGAAGCCTCTCAATATCGTAAGTATACATCATCATCTCTCTGATTTTCCATTAAAGACTATGGTTATGACTTATGATTACTTTGGTCGAAGTCTCTGTTCACATCATCATCATCTACTGTTGGTCGAAGTTGGTCGAAGTTGGTCGAAGTGTATTATCTCTCTGATGGTTAGTTCATGATGGGTATACGCTGATGATCTTCGGATCAAAGGACGCGGTTAAGCCCTCGAACTCATCTAATGGTTATTTATTTGATGTTATTTAGTTTATTTGATTTTATTTACTGAATGTTTTAGTTAATGGTTATAATGTGTAATGACTAATGTATATAACATTATTTGTTATGATTATATGTAAAGATCTCGACTCTAACGAGTCAGATCTGTTTGATCAGACAGATCAGAGTCCTAAACCTTTTGATCTGTCTGATCAAATAGATCAGATCTATAATGTATTTGTCTTGTATTTTTTTTTTTTTTGTGGTGTATGACTTGAAGTCGATGTAAGATGTACCATGTACAGACACAAAAAATAGTGGAATTTTTTTTTTTTTTTTCTGAAACAGAACACTCATTTGATTAAATAGATCAAACTCAAATGAGTGTTCTGTTTCAGAACCGTTAGATAATATTGATACAAGAAGTAACAAGATGATAGATCATAGTTCATAGATAATAATCATTTTTTTTTAGTTCTGAAACAGAACACAAACATTGAGTTTGATCTGTTTAATCAGACAGATCTGAGTCATCTGACTATCGATCTGTCTGATTAAACAGATCCGAGTGTTCTGTTTTAGAACCATTAGGTAATTAATAATATTTATAGATCTCTTGTTTTAGAACCATTAGATCTCTTTTTTTAAACAACTTAGTGAGACTTGATCATAGATTAAAGTATTTTTTTTTCAAACAACCCAGTCAGACTTGATCACAGATCTAAGCCAACATGATGATCTTGCCTTCATGATTAGGACAATTAAAAACAAATCTTCTTCTTCTCTCTTTCTTTCTTTTTCTAAAAAAATCTTTTTTAAAACTACTTCTCTTCTGTTTTTCAAAACTATTATTCTCTCTTTCTTTCTTTTTTAAAAAAAGTTTTCTTACCTTCTCTTTACTTTCTTTTTCTAAAACAAATCTTTTCTAACCTTAACTTCTATTTACTTTCTTTTTCTAAAAAAATCTTTTTTAAAACTACTTCTCTTCTGTTTTTCAAAACTACTCTTCGTCTCTTTCTTTTTTAAAACAAGTTTTCTAACCTTCACTTCTATTTACTTTCTTTTTCTAAAACAAGTCTTTTTTAAAACAACTTTTGTTTTTCTGTTTTTCAAAACTACTCTTCTTCTTCTCTTTCTTTCTTTTTTAAAACAATTTTTCTAACCTTCACTTCTCTTTTCTTTCCATTTCTAAAACAACTTACCTTCCAAGTTCTTAAACTTGTCTGTTTTTGAACTTGTCTATTTCTAACTTCTATGTTTCTTACCTTCTCTGTAGGACTCATGATTTCAGACTGGATCACTTGTCATTCCAGTTTTGGATGCGTTGTTTAAACACTTAGAAGGACCGAATTGATGAAGAACCTAAATGGTTCTCCCAATTGTGGACACTTCTTTGTTGTTAGAACACTGTAACCAAAATGGGTGATTCAAGGAAGTTGGTTAGAAATTGAATGTCCGAACGAATATTGATGTTCCTTCAAACCGATGATGAATTTCGTTATCTTAGATCTCTCATGAACTCAGCTTAGTAGAATGACTTTCTATGTTGGCTATGGTTCTACTTAGGTTGATTTGACGGAGAGTCAGAGTGGTGCTCATGGAGAAATATCTCCTGCTGTTACTGCTGATCCTCCTGTTCCTGGTGTGTCTGCTCCTGCTGGTTCTGCCGCAGACGAAGTAGATGTGCTGACTGGAACGTCAACCTGTTCGAGAGGCAGAACTTCTAAGGTTTGGGACTTTTATTCCTTTCATGATGCTCCTGATCCTAAAAATGGAGGCAAGATCATTAAAATGGCCAAATGTAACTTTTGTGGCATTTCTCGTAATTCGAAATCTTCTAACGGGACAACACATTTCAAGAGACACACATTTAAGTGTGCTAAAGCACTAAAAATCGACTTCACTCAATCAAAGTTGGTACAGGATCCAAACAGTGGAAATATGGGTTCATTTCAGTTTAGTCAAGCGAGAGCTCGCAAAAACACTATCAAGCTTTTAATCCTTCGCGAGTTGCCGATGCAATTTGTGGAGGACCCCTTCTTTCAATTTTATATTACTGATTCCTTCCATCCTGGGTTCAAGTCCTTTTCTAGGAGCACTGTTAGAAATGATATCCTTAAATACTTTAAGGAAGAAAAAGATGCACTCAGAAATGTTTTACTTAGTTCTCCTGGTCGAATTGCTCTTACTTCTGATATCTGGTCTTCGAACCAGAGGCTTAGTTACATGTGCATAACAGCGCATTACATTGATGAAATTTGGTGTGTCCAAAAGAGAATCATCTCTTACATTCTGTTGGACAAGTCTCATACTGGGGAACACATTGCCAATGTTTTGTATGATAAGCTAACTAATGATTGGATGATATCTGGCAAAGTGTTTTCCTTGTCAATGGATAATGCTAGTGCAAATACTGTGTCTGTTTCTCGTTTAATCAAGTTAATGCCTCATTTACCATTGAGAGGCGAATTATTTCACGTTCGATGTTGCTGTCATATCTTGAACTTGGTTGTTCAGGATGGTTTTAAAGTTCCCCAGTTCAAAGAAATGCTTACACGGCTGAAAGGTTGTCTTGAATATATCTCTGCATCGGAGACCCGAAATGCACAATTTCGAACACATTGTGAATCAAAGAACTATTCTCCTAAAAAATTGCAGTTGGATGTAAAACATCGTTGGAATTCAACCTATCTTATGTTGAGAAGTGCCCTTCCGTTTAAGGATCTGATTGACTCGTTCTTATCTGATCGATCTCCGCCTTTTGTCTTATCGAGTAGTGATTGGCAGCATGTAACATCCCATGTTTCTAAGGTTAGTTGAGGGACTATTTGACAATTGGGTCAAGTCAAAAGAGGGGCCAAATCAGCAAAGAGGACAATTTAGGGGGTATTTTGCGAAAAGGCCAAAACCAGGGACTGAACTATAAATTCGGCAGATTTAATAGAAGAAATAAAAATCTGATTTCCCTTATCTTCTTTTTTTTTTTTTGAGGGGAAATAACATTAAACCAACAAAAGTTACAATTTGTTCATATAAAGTTAACATCTAGGACTAATCCACAACAAGTTTAACCATTAGGGGTCAATAAGGAAGCAGCCAGAGAGTGGGCGTCTTTATTATAAATTCTATTACAATAGCAAAGGTTGACTTGTCTTTCTCGGATTCTCACACGTGCTTCTTTTACATCCCTGATCAAGCGCCACGGAATGTCTTCATCAACGGACAGGATTGCATCAATTAATACCCTTGCGTCTCCTTCCAGTATATATTCAGCTAACCCTAACTCATTCGCTAACTCCATTCCACACCAAAACCCTTCCATTTCACTAACGAGTGGCGACTTCGGATTTAGTATTTTTACCTTCGATCCAATGGTTTCTCCATTCGAGTTCTTTGCTATAGCAGCACAGGAAGCCTGATCATTTCTATATGATCCATCGAAATTAATTTTAATCTTTCCACTTGGAGGAGGCATCCATCTGTTAACCTGCAAAATAGAGTTAGGGTTTGAACTTACACAAGATTCATTGATATACCTTACTTGATCTTCAGATTTCCATAGACATCTTGTAAGGTCAGGAGGTTTGTTCTGAAAATGGTATTCATTCCTCGTTTTCCACCATTCCCACAGAAGGTATGCTACTTTTAACCATTCGTTTTCATTCGAATCGTTGTTATTTAGAATATTGGATAGCATAAAGATTGAGTCACTATTTGGTTGAAGGAGATGATTGATACCAGCCCTTATTGCCAGATCGATGAACCTTGGACAGTCGCTGAATAGGTGTTGTTGGGTTTCAATCTGGTTAGTATCACACATTTTACATCTTTGATCAATATAATGAACTCTTTTGCCTATATTAGATAACGTTGGAAGTCCATCATGAACCATCTTCCATATAAACATCTGTATTTTGGGTTCCATTTCATTATGTTTCCAAAATGTCTTCCAAGGGAAAGTGACTGCTTGTTGAGATATAGGTGGGTTGTTCTTGATTTGAGTATAGTAGGACTTGGTGGTAAATTTTCCATTTTCCACAGGGCACCAAATTAACTTGTCTCTCTGAATGTGTGACGAGAGATTAATGTTTAAGATCGCCGAACTTGTTGTATCATCAAAATGATAATTGATGATGTCTACTTTCCATACTTGTTGTTGTTGATCTATAAGATCCGAAACCCAGTAGATGTTAGAAGGAAGGGGGATAATAATAGTTGGTGTATTATGTGGAATACCTGGTACCCATGGATCCGATTTGATCTTGACACTGGATCCATCTCCTATTAACCATATGACATTGTTTCTGATTACATGTTTTGTTTTAGCCATTGCCCTCCAGAAGTGAGATGTTCCTGTAGTGGAATTTTCATTCCAATAATCATCCATTTTCAGATACTTGGACCTTAGAATTTTCGCCCAAACTGCATTGGGGTTTGTCACAAACCTCCAAGTCATTTTAGCTATTAATGACAAGTTGACCTCTTCAATTGATCTAATACCTAGTCCACCTTTGTGCTTTGGGCTCGTAAGAATATCCCATCTGATGAAGTGCAATTTAGACCCTATCTCCGAATGATTCCACCAAAAATTCCTTTCGATCTTTTCAAGGTCTTCTACCACTTTCTTAGGTAAAACCTGAAAGCTACATGGATAAGTACAGAAGGATGCCAATATTGATTTGATAAGTGTTGTTTTTCCTGCTTGAGTAATATACTTATTTTTCCAATTTGAAAGAGAAACATTAAACTTATCTATTAACCATGAGTAACTCTGAATGCGATTACCTTTTTTGAGAATTAATGCTCCTAGGTACTTCTCATGGTCAAGCATAATTGGAGCTTGAAGTTGGTGAACATATTGTTCTTTGATGTCTTGTGGAACACCCTTACTAAACAGGAGAGAAGACTTAGAGAAATTTACCTTTTGTCCCGAAAAAGCTGAGTATTGATTCATGAGTGTAATATAGCATTTAGGTTTTGTTGATTAGCTTTACCAAAGACTATAAGATCGTCCGCAAACAACAAGTGTGTAATGCTGGGACTAGTTGGTGTGACTCTGTATCCTGTAAAAATACCTTGTAATTCATAATAATAAAATAAGAGAGAGAGAGATTGTGAGGTTAGTATAAAAAGGTAGGGAGAAAGAGGGCATCCCTGCCTTAGGCCTCTAGTGGCCGAAAAATTACCTACTCTCTGCCCATTCACCTGAATATTAAAGGTAGAAGTGGTTACACAAGACATAATAAGGTTTAAAATGGACCCATTCAGACCAGTTGCTCTAAGGACTTGATAAAGAAAGTCCCAATTGACCCTGTCGTACGCCTTTGCCATATCCATTTTCAAAGAGAAAGTACCTTCCTTATTTGTGCATTTTTCCATGGAGTGCATTAGTTCTTTGGTGATGATGATGTTGTCTAAGATCTGTCTGTTGGGAACAAATGCATTTTGAGGCCAAGCAATACATTCATCTAAGTAAGGTCTAATACGATTTGCAATCAGTTTAGTGATGAATTTATATACGGAATTGCAAAGGGCTATGGGTCTGTAATGCGAGGCCATACTCGGGTTTTTTAACTTTGGAATTAAAGCAATTGTCGTTGTGTTAATAAAGGGATCGATTGAACCTGAAATAAATGCCTGTTGAATATAAAGAACCAATTCTGTCCCTATAGTGTCCCAGTTGTGTTGGTAGAAAAAGCAAGGAAGTCCATCTGGTCCCGGACTTTTCAACGATCCCATATTCATGACGACAGATTTGATTTCTTCCGAAGTTGGAACCCTTGAGATGTTGGTCAGCTGATCAGACGAAAAGACCTTATATGCTTGAAGAACATCAGTTGGCGGTTGATCCACTGATTCCTCCGAAAATAAATTCTGAAAATGATTGATGAATTCATTTGATATATTATCGAACTCATGAATAGTCTGACCATCCTCTAATTTTAGTTGATGAACCTTATTTTTCTGGCGACGCATAGACATAGCTAAATGAAATGCCTTCGTGTTTCTATCACCATTATGTACCCACCTCGATTTTGCACGTTGTTCTGCTTTTGTACACTGCAAATTCTCCAAATGCAATATGTTCTCTTGGATTCTACTTTCAATATCTAAATTTTCTGCAGTAGCAGTGAGACCCTGAATATCTAGTAATCTCTTCCGTAGAATTTTCAATCTATTTTTAATAGCCCCGAATGCCCCTTTACTCCAGATTTTGATGGAGTCCTTAATCTGACTAGTTTTACCTGTGAATGATCCCACCACTGTAGTCCATTGTTCCTGAAAGACCTTTTTGTACTCGGAATGTTGCGTCCAGTAAGCTTCGAACTTCGATAGTGATGTGATTGGAATTCCTTGAGTGATAAGTTTTAATAAGATAGGAGCGTGATCACTGTTATACCTTGGAAGATGGAAAACACCCGCATCTGGATAATTCATGAGCCAACTCGCATTAGTAAGGACTCTGTCCAATCTCTCTTTTGTAAGATGATGCATTGCTTTGCAGTTTGTCCAAGTAAAGGCCGGGCCGTTGAATCCCAAATCTAGTAGTTGTGCATCCTGAATAAATTTCTGAAATTGATTCATAAAAGGTATGTTAGGACTACCACCCCATTTATCAACTCTATTAGCTAATGCATTCAAGTCACCTATACACACAAAAGGGTTTGATATGTTCTGTATACGATGAAGTAAATTACTCCAAAAAAGGTGTCTGTTCTGGACCTGTGGGGGTCCATAAATACAAAAAATATCCCACGGAGGGGTCTCATCAATATCACTTGAGACCGTGGCATGGATCAGATTGGGTGAAGAAAAATGGATATCTAATTTAATATCAGCAGACCAATGTAAAAGTAAACCTCCACTTCTGCCAATAGAGGGAACCGAATAATAACTAGGAAGGTTATATTTATTAAAAAAACACAAAGGATTATAATTCGAAAGTCTCGTTTCCGAGAGAAAAACAATAGAGGGAGTAGTGGAAGCAAGGAACTGTTGAAGTGTTACTTTTGTCGGGTTGTTCCCCAAACCCCGACAATTCCAAGCCAAAACATTCATGGCTGATTCGGCATCAGGGTTGCCGTTACCCGTTCTCCTGTATCTCCTGTAACTGATTGTCGAGATGTCTTCCTATATTGTTTCCTGGCTCGAACCTCAGCAAGAGGCATTTCTTCATCGGTAATACCCACAGCAATGTGACATTGGCCCTGAACACTCGACTGCCCGTTCTGATTTTGATGAAACAGGTTGTTAGAGTAAACTGCTGTGATACCATCGTCATTCTGAATTTTGCTACGTTTGGCCTGACATAAACTTGATACCAAATTACCATAATTAGTACGTATACGGGGATTATTTGCACATACCTTTTCGATATTATTATCGGCATTGTTATCAATGTTAAGGGCATGGAACTTAGGGATAAGATCAGATCCCAGAGAACCTAATTCTTTAATAGGATTCTTATTAGAGAAAGGAATCTTATATGTTTCTGGGAATTTAGGGGCCATTAACTTTAACACTCGATTTCTATCATTCTCAGATAGATTTTGCTTAAGAAGATCCCCGAAGGCGAGGACCGTAGGACAGAATTTCATGGTGTGGCCAATAAATCCGCAATATATGCAGAATCTGGGTAGTTTTTCTACCCTGATTTCTATAGAAACAAGTTTATTATTCGAGAGTTTAAGATTAACTCTCGGATGAAAGGGTTGAGTGATACACAATTTCACCCTAATACGACCAAAGAGACTCCACTTGATTGCATCCTCTTTAGTAGTCGGGATGATGGTACCCAGAGTACTCCCCAATCTGTTGACAATGGTGCTATTCAGGTGACTAGGAGGAATGCCATGAAGTTGAACCCAGAACCAGACATTTTCAACAAGTTGTTCTTCCGGAGGAACATCTGGTTGGCACTCTTGAAGTACTATCAATTCTTCCTGCATGACCCATGGAGAACTCTCCAAGGCGATTTCCATTTCAGTAGCCGTAACGAATTTGATCATAAATAAGTTATCTTTAATCTCCGAAATGGTAAACTTATTTGGTCCGTGTATCACTCAAGTAAGACGATACATGGCTTGTCCTATATCTATCTTCTTAGAACACTGGAACCAAACTACACCTAGTTTTATTAATTCTGATTCCCGTTGATCCACATCACCACCTTCCACGACGAGAGGTGGTCTTTCTTCAGTACTTAAAGCCTCAAATTGACGAATGATATGACTGTTAGTTGATTCCATTGATACTTGAGAGGGAATAAAACGTACACAGAGAGACAAGAGACTAAATCTCAACAATGAAAGCCCCTAAAGAGCGACCGGATAAGAAGATTTCAGACTAAAAAAAGCCGAAATCGCAGACAAGAACAGATATACTGGCGGAGAACCGCCAATAACTGTGAAAAAGGGAATAAAAACCGTCTAAAGTGAAACGAAAAGGAACCAAATAACCAACTTCTCCACCTAAACAGACGGTTACCGACCAAACAAACGAAAGAACTACACTTGCTCCGCCCGGGACTGAAGCTAGGGTTTTCAACTTTGGGCAAGAAAATTTTGATTTCCATGCAGAATTTCGTATGGATTTCAAAGGGGAATTGATGTTTTATCAAATTCAAGCTTCCAAGAAGTAATCTAGCATAGTTTTATGGAATTTGTGGTAAGAATTCATACTCTCTCTCTCTAGAAATCTGATTTTTGTATTTTGGGTTTTAATGGATTACTTTGCTTCGAATTTGTAGAAGTTTGTGAATGATTGATCAAGGGAAAGATATCCTAACTAGAATTCAATCGAATCAAGGTAAGAAATCAACCAATTCGATGATTTAATGCCAAATTCTTAATTCTAGGGTTTGTGATTTATGAAATTGGGGATTTTACTTTAATATGTATTGATGGTGAAATTGGTATTGAATTTAGTTAAGTTAGAGAGTATTAAACTCTTACATGAAGGATTGAAGAGTTGATTTAACTAGGGTTTGAAGAAAAACAAAACTTTGACTTACTTCGACTACTATACTGCTGGTACTGTTTTAGTGTTTTACCTAGTGATAGAAGTTTCAAAAGCTTATAGAGTCTTCTACTAACTTGTAGATCGTCTCGAGCCGATTCCAGAATGGTATGGTAATAGCCGTTTCGAGTTCGGATGGGGGAGTTATGGCCGTTAGAGTGAACAGCGCGCATTTGGGAACGACTGATGCACTGCAGTGTTTAGTTGGTTCGTTTCGAAGTTGTACACTGGGGATTTGGCCTAGACCTTAAGTAATGAAATTTTAGGATTAGAATAATTGGGAAGTGAATTGGTATTTAAGAAATGTTAAAAGTTAATAGGGGTTAGAATATAGACCGAACAACAATTTTAGGGAACTGCACAATGCAGTCTGTTGTGATGCGTTTCTGTGTTATTTGAGTACCCAGATGAAGTTTTACATAAGAGGTAATAGGTTGTTAGCTTTCCGAAAAGGTATGGTACAGGGTATTTCGATCTCGGACGAAAGAATTATGACTGTTTTACCGAACAGTGCGCAGTTAGGAAAAATTCTGCTTTGTTGTTCGTATTTTTGCAAACTTCAAAGGCGATTCACTTGGATTTTGGGGAATACATCTAATGACTAAATGTTAAGGTTATAAGTCAGTTCAAACAGTGATTGATCGACCCCGATTGGGCATGGTTATGAAGTTAGAAGATTGATCGGAATTCGGTTAACTCGAAGTCTTCCAAAATTTACGAGTTTCTTTTAGTTCGTATAGTTTCATTGTTTTCTTTTATTTACTCTTTATGGTATACCACGGTTCTTATCAAAGAACCTAACGTATATTTCTTTTGTCTATGGTTTGGTAGAGGGGGAGCCGGAGCATTTCGTGGACGATTTGGCTACGGTTGCAGCGGAGGACGACTAGTTCCTGTACTGCTTGGTAGGGGTTCTGAATCCATTTCTCAGCATGGTTTTATAGATAATGAAATATTTTAGGTTCTACAGTTATATATGCGTCATTATAACTAGAGTGAGGGAGCATGAAACTCGATTTATGTGATGAACTGAAATATGCTTGAAATGTTTTGATGCGATATGAGAGATGTTTTCGAACTGATTTTACGATAATTGTAAACTACTGGGGATTTTCTTGTATGTACCCGACTGCGGATTATGTCAACCTACGGGCACGTAGCCATTGAGGGTAGGATGACATGTGGACACGGGTGTGACCCGTGTGAGACCGGTGAGGTGGACGACACTAGTCACGAGAGCTGTGGGAGTAGAGTGCTTCACTTGCTGGCCATTGGTGCTCGTGCCTCTAGCTCGAGGCTCAGGGCCGTACACCCTGACCGCTCGTTGGGGAGGCGACATTGATTGGGATCCCTCTGCTTTGTGTGTGATGTGGCTATTGGTTGTTTCACTTCCGTGTTTGATAAGATAATGGATCGAATGTAATATGGTTTTGATATACGAAAGTAAATGGATTTTGAAAGATTGCATTAGATGCATGACAGGGTACCGAAGAGAGTAAGGTTCAGGTCCTACCATGGGTATTGGGGGACGGCTCTATTACTCGAACTCGGTGATCTAAAACGTATTTAGATACTTAAGGTATATATGTATCATGAGGTAAACTCTTCAATGATTGCGGAGTCCCTTAGTGGGAGAGGGGCTTATCGACTAGGGGTAAGTCTCTTTCTCGAGGAGACGTAGTGCATTAGCTAGTGCCTAAATGGGCTGGTACTATCTAACGCACTCTAGGTTCTCCTGAGGTACTCTCCTTTTATTGGGAGCGCACCATGGGTGGGCAGCTAATCACTGCTGTTGCTT
This sequence comes from Eschscholzia californica subsp. californica, assembly GCA_002897215.1. Classification (NCBI taxonomy): domain Eukaryota; kingdom Viridiplantae; phylum Streptophyta; class Magnoliopsida; order Ranunculales; family Papaveraceae; genus Eschscholzia; species Eschscholzia californica. Next base: position 251,886 of record BEHA01001674.1, read on the forward strand.
GCTAGATTAAGGAAAATAGTTTTGTATATAGTATATACGGTAACTTGTTTGATAACTCGTTTTGTCACGATGTTTGGAACTTACTAAATGAACTTTTGAAAACGTGATGGGTTTTGGATTGGTCGTCTACCAGATTAACTCGTGTCGGTGAGTTATCTGACCCCCTACCAGTTGTTAGTGTGCAGGTGTTATCTTTTTGTGCGACGTGGCGAGTTTTGGTTCGTAGAAGACTCTTTTACGTTGAAGTCTTCGGGTGTATGTCGCGTGGAGGTTGACGCTGCTTTTTGGTCCTTCTCCACTATTTTGTATATATTTTTACTCACGGACAAACATATATATAAATATTTAACACTCAGACTGGTATATAGTTCGTATGGATGTTTATGAGGCTTTTGTAGTTTTTTTTTGTGGTTCGGGTTTCGACCCGAAACTGAGTTGAGTTTGTTAGCTTCCGCTTTATAGTTTATTCTTGTTTATGCAAGTGTATGGTTTGTATGACAGGTTTTATAAGTGCGACCGGTTCGATTTACAGAGGAGACTCTGCCGGATTTTTGTCTCGTCTGTGAGTTGCCGGGGTGTGGTCGTGTCTATTTTGGGACACGGGGCGTCACACAGCACGCCAATTTGTTGTACAAGTTTTTGAAGCCTTTTTATGAGGCAACCAACTTCTTTTCTGGTGTTGATTATGTGACTTCTAACTCCATCTTGGAGTATTTGGTTGATATTGGGATGGTATTTTTAGATAAACGACATGATCCTATGTTTGCGGGCATTATTCATTTCATGGAGGCTAAATTTTGCAAGTATTGGGGTGAAACTCCCGTATTGTTTGGTGTTGCATGTATTTTAGATCCAAGGATCAAAATGAAAGTTGATATGCTCTTAACCGAACTAGAGAATTGTTTCGATACTTCGGCTCATGTTATCAAGTGTTCTACTGAGCAATCTGCCACCATGATTGGCAAGTTACGTGAATTATTTAAAGAGTATACGGCTGATTTGAGTGTGCCTTCATCCGTTTCTTCGTCGTCTACTGTTGATCAACCCCAGAGTGAGTCCGATGGACCGTCTAGGCGTGGTGCTTTTTGGAGAAGTATTAAGAGAGTCCGAAAGGACCCTATAGCTACCGCTTCCGAAGAAATATCTAGATATGAGTCTGAGCCAGATCCTGCGGTCGATAATATTGAAAAGTTCGATGTTTTGGGTTGGTGGAGTGAGAACGAGAAGAGGTATCTGATTTTGTCCCGAATAGCACGTGATGTTCTTGCTGTCCCGGTTTCGACTGTTGCTTCCGAGTCGGCTTTCTCTTTAGGTAAAAGAATTTTGGGGGACTATCGGAGTAGTCTAACTCCGGAAATGTTGGAGTGTTGTGTTTGTCTGAAGGATTGGTGGTAACATGAGCTTAATGTTACTTTGAAGGAGTTTGATCCGTTAAACGACGGGTTTCCCGAACCAACTCCTAGTCCTAGCATTTCTCAAGTTCGATTGCTCGATTAATGAATGAAGGAGAGAAATGTAACTTTTTGTTTATATTTTGGACTTTTTGTTATTAAAATGTTGGAGGGAGGGAAATGTACATTTTGTTATTAAAATGGGTGATTATGTAATTTTGTTTATGATATAATCTGATAATCATATATATAATGGTTGGTATTTTAATTAATTATTGTTTTATTATTAAATTATTGTTTTATTATTAAATTATTGTTTTTTTTTTTTTTTTAATAATTCAATAAACCCGAGCCCGCCCGACCCGAGCCCGCCCGACCCGAGCCCGTTGAAACCCATTCGGGTAGTCGGGCTCGGACGGGCTACGGGCACTTCAAGTCTTTGATTCGCCCGGCCCGATCCACCCGGCTCACTACCTCGGGCTCGGCTTATCCGAGCCCGATCCGCCCGAGCCCGGCACTTGGTAGCCCGAGCCCGACCGAGCCCGCCCGATTCCCACCCCTAGGTATGGTCAAATCTACTGTTCTTTCCTCTTCTTCTTGGATTTTTTCACCTGTCGGTGCTTCTGCTTCGTGTATTAGCCCTTCTGGAGGAGGTGGCTTTACCGCTGGATTGGTGGCCTCTTCTAGTCCCGCCATTCTGTTTTCCTGGTGGATCTTTATAGAGAAGAGTTAGTTCTGAAAAAGTATTAAGTAGGATTCGAGTTACCGAATGTGAGGATTTGCTGGAGAGATCCCCTCTTTCTAACGCCAAATGCTGATGTCGAAAATTGGCTCCCTGTTAAATCAGCATGAAAGAGGGAGTTGATGCATGGCAGCCTCCGTTATGATGGTATATTCTGTTTAGAGAGGGGAGATTCCTCTGTTCTGCTCTGCTTCTCTACTCTGCTCCGCTCCTCTGTTCTGTTTCTCTACTCTGTTCCGCTCTTCTGTTCTGCTTCTCTACTTTTTTTCGCTCCTCTGCTTTGCTTCTCTGCTCCAGCTCCTAACTCCTTGCTCCAGCTCATGATTCCTTGCACCTGTTCGTCTGTTCCCGAGGGGGGAAAACCTGCAAAGGGTTCGAAAAGAATGAATATTGATCGATCCTTTTGGAGGGTGCTCTTTGCAGTAAAAGAATGAATATTGATTGATCCTTTTGGAGGGCGAGTTATGTGAACTCTGTTTTGAGGGGTGATCCTTCTGGTGTGAAGGGATCTTATTTTTAGGAGAGATGGTGTGTTTGTCCTCCAGAGGTCGTGTCCTTTGAAGGACGATGTGGGGGGCCTTTTATAGGCATAAGTAGGCCGACTATGATTAGTGGCGGTGGTGAGGCGGTGGTCGTCAAACCATAATAGAAGTTACCTCTTTTGCGTATCTAGGGTCTTACTTCGAGTCTATCCCGGATCTTTGATAAGTGAAAGTTCCTAAGTTCAAGGATACTTTGTTGATATCTTGCCGGAGTGATAAACTCTAAAGGAGAAGTTTCCTCCTTTAGATACGTGGAGTCCAACTGGGCTTGAACACTTCAAGATGTGTAACCGACTGAGATCTTTCTGGAAAGTCCAGGATTAAGTCATTAGGTTGCGCAGCGCTGATATCTTCCCAGTTCTGGGTGTAAGATATGGGCCGAACCTGTGGAGACCCCATTGTTCCGTTAGAGATCCTAGGGCTGATCTATTCATGTCGAGGGCATTTTGTGCAGAGCTGGTTTCTTCTGGCCGACCTCCCGGTTATGGGAATGTGTGGTGGACCATCAGGGGTTTCAGCTGTTCTGCTGCCTTAAGCCGACTGTTCCGAGAGACTTCTGGTCTGATTTGACTCTTCAGGCGTTAGTCAACGTCTGGACATTTTATGCATCATCACGGCTAACTTCGATCGGATCCTACATTGGGTTACACATAAGAATGGGTATTTAATCGGATGATATGATTAGTGGGAGTGAGATATAACCATGGGAGTGTCCCATAAACATATCTCATAGGCCTAAAGAGAATTTGGGCAAAAAATAGCAAAAGGGCCCGAAACCAGGGTTTTGGGCCTACACCGATTCGAGCACTTTTAGGGCTCGGATTGGGCTGATTTTTGGAGGGTCAGTTCCTGAGATAAGGAACATTAAATATGATAATTTTGGCTGGGTTTGGACGTCACCTCCTCAAGGAATTGAGAAAATATCAACTAGTTGCTATTTTCGACAATTTCCTTAAATCTTATTCTAAAGGGTCTTTTAGGAAACCTAATTGGAAGTGGATTCTTATTAGGGTTCTATATAAAGACTCTGAGGGCAGAGAATAAGGTGTGGAATTTCATGTACAGCTTTCTTACTCTACCACATCAAGTAGAGAGGAGAAAGTGAGCTAATTCCCAAGCTATCAACTAGTCAAACAACAAGAAGGTGTTCTTCTTATCAAACCACCATTGGAGTGATAGCGAGCTTTCAAGGAGGGAGATTAAATACACCGTTCGGTGTCCCAAGTAGAGGAGCGACAATTGGAGCTCTTGGTCTTTTTAATCGATTGAAAAGGTTTGAGGGAAAATAGCGATTAAGGTAATCATCTATTTTCTTATTAGTTCAACTATTAGTTTATGCATGATGATCTTGGGACGTACTAATGTCAAGACATGAGATGTCTGAGATTTCGCTTATACGACATTAGTAGACACTACCATAACCCAACAGTGGCGTCAGAGCCTATTTCAAATAACTAATTTTTGCTAAGAATTGAACTAATCCATGTTTGATTAGCTTGATAGTTGAGTTTAAAAGTGTTTTAAACTCACAATTTGATTATATTGAATGGGATTCAATGAGTTCTCAAATTGAAAATCAAAATTGATGATTGAAAGTGTTTCAAAAGATCCAATTTGATTGATTTTTGGTTTTGAAAAGTGTTTTGAAGAAGTTTTGATCTTCATGAATTATGAATTCTCTCAAGAACAAACAATTTGGTTTTTAGAAGTTTCTAAAATTGGTATTTTAAGGCTTTAGAAGCAAACTAAAAAAAAAAGGAAACTTGGAAGTTGCTAAAAATTAGGCTGCATGTGCTGCTGGCCGGACGCGTCCAGGAGACGCGTCTGCTGTCCCATCTGGGACGTGCCCCAGACATCCTGGGTATGTCTCGATCCTAGGACCGAGACAAATGCGACCACAAGGACGCATCCGAGACGCGTCCTAGTAGCCCTAGAGCATCTCGGCTGGTCTGGGATGCTCGAGACAGCACCAGACGCGTCTAGTGGCTCGGGTAGCCCGAGCACGTCTCGGATGTGATCCGAGACGTCTGGAAGCTTCCAACCAGACGTGATGGACGCGTCTGGTGCACCCTTGGCATCTCGGTCATGCACCGAGATGCCAAGAGATACGGCCTATGGTCAGGATGCATCTGATATGCATCCGGACGGCCTAGGTTGTCCCGGGCACCACCCAAGACACCAATAAAGGCTCGCCCTGAGGCCTTGACGCGTCCGGACCTAGGCCAAACGTCCTGGTTGCGGCCAGGACGCGTCCTAGACCTCGGCCGATCCCGAGACGCATCTCAATATGGGCCGGTCTTGGGCCGTGTCTACACTTGACCTGACCATCTTTGGGCCGGACCAACCTAGTGGGGCCTTGACTTCCGGGTCTTGGGCTTTGACTAATAGATGGTCTTGGGTTATTCTAAAGGTGACTAAGGGTATAAAGGCCAAAGTTTCACGAGTCTCGACTCGAGTGGGAGTTTTTGACGAAAGTCTCAACTTTTTCTCCCGGTCCGACCAAAATATAACCAAAATCAAATCGGGTCACCCGAAGACCCGAAAAAAGGTTTTTCTTAAAACGGATTTCAAAATCGTCAAAAGTCAAACCAATTTTTCAGAAATTGACCGGGCTTTCAATACCCGAAAACGGGTTTTTCTTGAAATTGATTTTACGATCATAAAAGATAAAACCAGAACGCGCCATTAGTCGAATTCCTAGAATATAGACTTAAGTCCCGTAATGTGACATGGGATGTCGACAAAAGTATCTCTAGGATTATCATGCATATGTAATTCTTAGCCTTGATATATTATATGAATGCATGTGATGTGAATGCGGGAAACTAGTATGGCCATAGATTTGTTTCTTTATTCTTGTTTTAAGCACGGACGGGTGCATAATCTGTAATCAATTTAATTTCAAGTTTATACGATCTGCGAATCGTTAGAGTCTTGTAATTAGAGTTTAGGGTCTATGAGTCCATTGAAGAAACTCGAGGATGGAATCCAAAGGCGAGTGGGAGAAGTCAATGGAGGTTCAAAGATGGTGATCTAAGACGAACCAAAAGGCGAAACAAGAAGAAAACCAACAGAGATTAGATCTTCTAGGTTAGGGGCCATACTAGGATCCATGTCTGCTTGATTTACTTTCTCGAGCGCATTTACTTACTTATTTACGCTTTAAGTCGTGGATGTTAGTTAGGCTAAATAGTTCACTATAACAAACGCCAGACTAGCGTAAAAGTCCCTAAAAGCAATTTTGACTAAAATGTCTATCCAAATTAAGACACTCTTTGCGCCCTTGTTCGAGGAAGGTGGGTCGGCCTTAGTAGAGTACCTCCTCTACCTTGGGACAACGCGGGTATGCCTATAGAAGAGGCCTACATGTCTAAATGGTTCTACTCAACGAGATCATCAAAAGAGTTTTGGATACTCGAGGCAAAAGGGTAGATTAGTCATTCATCAATGAAATCTATCAACCAAGAGTCATAAGGGTATGATTAGTGAAGTAGTTCACTCACCCGGAACGACAGAGTCAAAGGGTAGGGCCATAGTCCGCTTTACTCCGAAGAACTGGGGTCTTATAATCACTTATTCAATTAGGGACGTTTTTATATTGAATAATGTGGGGAAACAAATGTTTTTCAAAAACGATAACGAGTTTTAAAACTTTGCTATTCTTTTATGTAGTTTTAAAGATGCCACAAGAAAACGGGTTCAACACTGAATCACAGCTAAGGGAGGTGCTGATCAACTTCCTAGAATGGAAGAATGAATCCGAGAATAGTTCTCAGATTCAAAAAGCATACTAGAATACCCAATCCCAATGTTGACTCATACCCGAGAAGGTCAAAAGCATTTTGCAAGCAATCATATAACATTCTCTTTGAAAGAGTAATGGATGCTAGCTAGACCATCAAGACAAACTGAGGAAGAGGTTCCTACAGAAGTCATAAATGGAGAGGTACGAGACCTCCAAGGCAATCTGATGTGGCGTTAAAATACCACATTGAGATCACTTAACTTGGATGAGTTAGTTCGTTTCGGGTTTTATTTCTAATAATTTATGTGTTTTTCTTGTTAGGAAGCTTATTTGGAGTTTGGCATTACATTCGGAATAAAATGAAGCAATTCGTCACATTTTCGTCTCATGTGGAAGAGATCGGAAGGAGAGGGAACCAGGGGTATTTTGGTCATTTTGTGAAATTTAGAGGTTAAATGGAAAGTGGAGCCAATGGTGAGTCCGACGGCGAAGACGGAAGTCGAATCGGAGTTCGGACGAGAAAGTTTGAAAAAAAATAAAGGAGTCGGGAGAAATGACAAATTTGAAGGCACCTCCTTGGTTTCTAATGAGATACAAAGCCCAAAGCCCAAAAGTCTAAAGAAGAACAAAGAAATTCTATGAGCACCTGCTTTTAAGAATAGTCATAGGAGGTGGCCCAAGTCAAAGTCTCATGACTAAGTCTAATGCGAAAACAAGAGAATCAACGGCTAATTGCATAGCTCAATGCAATCGTGTTTACCCGCGTTAGTAGTCATTTTTATGGTCATGATCTTATGTGCTTCATTCTAATATTGCTTGTTGATCATAGGAGCATTTCTTACTTGTTTTGCTTCTGAGGCATAGTTTGTTCCAAGTTTGGGGATGGCGACGAGCTCGACATCAACTTGGAACCTGTTCATACACGAGTCTCGGTAGTAGTATCTCTTATCTCCTCCGGCTATGGTAATATTTTTCCATTCTTCTCTTTAAATTAATATGTCTTATCTTTTGGTGAGTATATGGTTGAAACATTGAGGACAATGTTAGTTTTAAGTTTGGGGATGGGGTATGACTTTCAGCCATGACCATGGGGTTTCAAAAGACAAGAGGGTTCAATAATTCGACCAAATTTTAAATTTTTTGGGTAGATTTGATATGACTTTAGTGGTATGCTTAAGTATGTTGATGCATGTGTTTCAGTTTTGGTGAATGTTATGCATGTTCTTTGTCTTTTTCATGAATGTCGAGTCCTTTAGCGTTTGTTGTCTGATCATGTGAGTAGCATCCTAAGTAAGAAGAAACATTTCTGAGGGACCTATACTAGTCATTAGTGGAGACTTAAACCCATGTGAGATATCTGGGCCTTTATATTGTTTTCGAGTGTACTCTTCTGCGCTAACTCTGAGTAGAATGAAGAGCTACTCAACCTCGTAACTTTTAAAAGAGCTTAGACGATCTCATGAGCTCAACTTTCTTAGCCACTAGGAGTGACATCAGGATAGCGGCCTTACTCTTGTAGTCCATGAAACCCGATTACAGTGTCAACTTTAGGTAGACGGATACTCCACCATCTATTCATCATTTTATTCTCGAGAATGAAGACATGATAGTTGTAGAAAGAAGAATGTGAAACAAAGTGAGAATGAAGAAAAAGTTGTTTGTTGAGAATATCAGTGTTAGTGTTCTTGTTTTGTTATGAAAAAAAAAAGAAAAAAAAAGAAAAAAAAAATTGAGTTTATTGGTTATTTGTGTTTTTTATGTGTAATTGTTGTGAGAATAAAGTATTCAAAGCAAAAAGCTACGTTCAGAAGTTGTTTGAACGTTCTTTTTATTGAAGGAGTCGACATTCTCGGGATCTCATCACTTCCATCTCATTACTTGTATCCGTTGACCTTTAGGAAGCATTGTTAGAGGGTATAGTGGGTGAGAAGGGTGAGTGAACTTCCCCATTCCATTTTAGTGGTTATTTCCATTCTTTAGAGATCATTTCGTTCTAAAACTTGTTATTCTCATCTGTTTTGTATGTGTTGAGTTTCTCTTTATTCCATGCTCACACATTAGAGTGAACCGTATTATCTATTTTTGAGTGATTTCATGTTCAAGAGTGTATAACCGTGAGGCTAAAGTCGAGGCGAAATGTACTAAGATAGGAATCGAGGTTTTGCAACTCTGGACTTAGATGATGCTCATTATGGTTGGACGCTTACATTTTAGGATGAGATTACTAGTGAGGAGACTTTTAACATTTATATGCGTTTATCGATTTTGATTCGCTTGTTTAGCATGCTTGAGTGTGTCATTATCTTATTTACATCAATGTTGAACTCTTTTATCTCTTTGAAACTGGAATTTTGTGGGTATATTCACTGGAAACCCTCACGAGACGACACTCGTCCACTAGGGGTAACCTAGGGGTTTAACGGCTTGTTGCATACGCTAAATGCAACCGGGATTCCTCCGAAAGTGAGTTAGGATTTTACTTTATTGTTTTGTTTTGTTTATTTGCTCGAGGACTAGCAAATTCTAAGTTTGGGGATGTTTGATGTGGCGTTAAAATACCACATTGAGATCACTTAACTTGGATGGGTTAGTTCGTTTCGGGTTTTATTTCTAATAATTTATGTGTTTTTCTTGTTAGGAAGCTTATTTGGAGTTTGGCATTACATTCGGAATAAAACGAAGCAATTCGTCACATTTTCGTCTCATGTGGAAGAGATCGGAAGGAGAGGGAACCAGGGGTATTTTGGTCATTTTGTGAAATTTAGAGGTTCAATGGAAAGTGGAGCCAATGGTGAGTCCGACGGCGAAGATGGAAGTCGAATCGGAGTTCGGACGAGAAAGTTAGAAAAGAAATAAAGAAGTCGAGAGAAATGACAAATTTGAAGGCACCTCCTTGGTTTCTAATGAGATACAAAGCCCAAAAGTCTAAAGAAGAACAAAGAAATCCTATGAGCACCTGCTTTTAAGAATAGTCATAGGAGGTGGCCCAAGTCAAAGTCTCATGACTAAGTCTAATTGGGTTGACAAAGTCAAGGTGACCTAGGGTTTTGAGTTTTGAACAAAAGGAAAAAGTCTGATTGGGACTTTATCTTCTCAATTAGAAAACTAGGGTTTGTTCTTGGTTCGGAGGGAGGATTTCGATTGAACTTTAAAAGGGAGAAGAAGGAGCAGCCGGCCAAGCTTTGGTCGGCCAGCAAACAAGGACCGACCAAGCTTGGCCGGTACATCGCAGAGGACAGGCAGCAACCGAGAGGGAACAACAAGCTTTTATAGCTCGGTATTGGAAGAATAGCTCGGGTTTCAGCTTGTGAAGAACGGGACGCATACGGGAAGCTTAACCGGGAGCACGGGAAGCTTGGCCGAACCTCAGAGCAGCTCGAATTTCAATTTCTTGGCCGGAATCTCATCTCTCTTGGCCGGATTTTGCAAAACTAGTCGGAGCTATTCAGTGTAGTTCCGGCCATCATTAGGCTCGGAAAGTTTAGGGGTTTTACTTGATTCATCATTGCCTTGCTTCCTTTGAGTTCTATTTGTGCTTTGGTGTTGATTTTATAGAGAGAGAAAGCTTGGTTTAAAGCTTTCATGGTGGTTATTGCTTATGAGGAAGAAGACAACTCTGTTACTAAAGGGAACCCTGGTTTGACTGAGGGGACACCTAATCTGCATTATTAAGGGGAAATTTGGATATTGCTAGGGGGAGATCAACAGCACTTAATGAACCATTTATTCCGACGATCCTAGCCTTGCGTCTCATCGGAATGGGGAGATTTTCACCTTAACTTATGTCTTTCTTTATTATCTTCTCGTTTATTATGTGTTCCACCATGTCTAGCTAGCTTTTGTATTCGGATACTCGTGAAACATGTTTTGATGTGACAAATGAGTTTTAATGCTTTTAATGATAAAATCTTCCGGGTTTTTAGACCGTTCATGGACTAGAATCTGAGTTATACAAAGAGTTCGTTGACCAATCCAAGTAAATGGGTGAAGTTAACTAACTTTTCATGCTTATTGATTATTAGTAATAGTCACTATCGATTTTGTGGATCGAAGTATCCTCACTTTATTCTTGCTCGACCATTTTACCCGGATCTCTCTCACCTCTCACTTTTAGATTAGATCGTTTTATTTGTTTTTTTATTATAAACCAATCAAAACCCCAATTATTATCTTTTCGTTTATAGTCTGAGTTAGTGACTGACACTTAAACTGGTGGGTTAGACTTTCTCGATATTCGTATTACCTTCCTATCTTCGTGGATCGATCCCGGTCTTACCGGGTTATTACTTGACGCCCGTATACTTGCGGGTGGAGACCTTTTAGGGTAACCTTTTAGGCCCATCACAATCTAAAAGTCATCCTAATGGAAGACAACATAATTTATCTATCACCCAATTTAATATCGATTGAACAAAGATAGATAAGACCATAGATGAGTCACTCAGATTGTTACGAACAACTGAGCAGAACACACGGGAATATCAAATCTAAGAACGGTGTTTCTTGAGATTCAAAGGGGAAAAGGGTCAGTCAAGTGAGAAAAACATTTGATCAAAGAAAAGGCAAGCAGTTGCCGAGTACATGACCAAGAGTATTCCTCATTACTGTGAATGTTTCCAAACAATGGCTAGACCATTTAAGATGAAACTACCCTTAGTACCTGGAGGACAAAAGGAATGGAATTATGAATTCTGGTTTCAATATCCTTGTTAACAAAGTTAAAAACAAGTATCGTAAAATTCCTTCGTCAGGTATTTTAAGACCGGATGTGCGGCTCGGTAAAGCTCAAGGGAATCACATACTTGACTAAATGAAATAAAGATCCAAGAGGGAGCAGAAGCAGTAATGCTAGGGATGCTGAAAGGGATCGAAGTATTCTTTTAGACACTGATCTAGCTTAGAACTTATTAATGATTATTTTGTTCTTCTAGAAACATCTGATGTTTTAAACCAGTGGTAAACTAACTAAAAGTTAACATTGATAATGGCTGATATCAAGAGATTCAAACTCATTAACTTCAGCATTGTCGATTAGGTCTTAAAGACTAATTGACAAAGTCACCCTTTTCAAAAGGCATAGAGACTAGTAATCTATTAGGACTCATACGGTGTTATGCAGACCTATAAGTTTACTTGCAGAAGCTAACGCGAGAAACTTCAATACGTACTCTGACAACTTCATGAAGTATGGAAACATACAAATCATAAAGTATAAGTCAGAATGTTTGAAAGGTTCAAACAAAGTATACACCGAAGTAATGAATCACTTTCGCAAGATAGTTTTAGCCATCCGATTAAGTTTGGGATGGTGAAAACTTGAGTCAAACACTTGATAACCATCAGACAAGTTGAGAAACATTTTTCTAACTCTGCTCCATGGAACACATCCAACGGATGGTGGTTTCAGTATGAGTAATCGAACACTGCTATGCATGATTCGAGCAATGATGGGTTTTAAGCCAGTCTTCCGAATATTTTGGGATATATTCTAGAAACGATTGTTTTCACACTTAACCTACACGGTCTAAAGCTAAGCTTGTGTAAAAGTGTTTTACAAGGATACAAAAATTAGCTAAAGTCTGATGCAATTTCTTTAGAAGAAATGTGGGCTTTTTCCACAAACGATCAAGAGAACAAAGTGTTTGTTGCTCGTGATAGTATTCTTATAGTAATTAGCGTCTCCAGGAGAAAAGTACTAATTATTACAAGAATAAGTGGGAGAAAAGTACAAGTCGAATTAATTCGACCATGAGAAAAATCATGAAGAGTCATGAAGAACAATCATGAAAATTGTACAGGCCGATTAAGTTTGACCAAGAGCAACAAAACTGTTGAAAGACAGTAAATCGCGGTTCCTCGGAAAAGGAAAAGGTAAAGATGTGATCTTAAAAACCTACCGCACAAAAGCGAATGTCATTCGCAGGAGAATTCTCAAGCGACTGAGAGTACTCCAAATTGTTGTTCAAAAGCCCTAAAGGTCAAGAAGTAAATCTCAAAGATTTAGAAGATAATGGTTATTTCTGAAGAGATAAAAGACCTGCGCAGAGACGGAAACTGACTCCAGATTTTGGCTAGAAACCAAAATCATAATGGAATCCATATCTCATCAGGACATGTAGCTTGATAATTCAACGGAAGACCTAAATTAGTTTTCTAGGGTAGAAAACTGAGAAGGATGGAAACATTCGTGTTTCCCGAAACTAGACAAGAGGAATGAGAATCTCCCAGTCCAGTTATGTCCATACGCATGCTTCAGGAATCCATCAACGGATTATAGCACGCAAGAGTCGGAATCTTCGATTCACAGAGGTAATCAAAGTAGTTTTGATTCCTGAGGAATGAAGAAATTCTTGAATCACGAAATTTCAAGAAGGTAAGTGGGAGTAGCAAACCTTCCGGGTGCGTATGCAGAGTACATACAAAAGATTGAGTACGACATAAGATGTTGTATAACAGTAACGAACTGACTCAATAAAAAGACCACACACAAGGATAAAAATGCCATTTTGGGCATCTAGGATTTGAGCATAGATCAAAAGGATGATAGGATTAGAAAGACTCAGTACGCTGAGACTCTTGAGATCCAAAACCGAATCTGAGACTCGGAAAAGTCTAAAAGAATTTCGATCCAAAAACTCATGACAGAAAGCGTTGCAAGACTCGGAGTCTAAGAGACACCGATGAGCAAGCACGCATGAGAGAGACAGATATGTTCGAAAACATATAGTCAATAATGTTGGACATGATTAACATTTAGACATCCAAATTCGGATTGAAAAACCGAAACACTATTTAGAACATCCTAGAAGGCTAAAGGATGAAGTAGTACAAAAGTTGAAATAAGTCATCGTAGAAAACTTCCAGACATGGAAGGAAAGTAGGCTAAAAATGTTTAAGCCGGGAACTGTTGCAAATACTGCATAAGAATTAAAAGCCTTAACTCTAGTAAAGCTTACTAGAAATTATCAAGGTTGAAGATAGCAGTCTTCAAATTAATTGATAATTAACAAAGTTTAAAACGGACTACATCGGTATCAAACTAAACTGTCACCTAAGACAAAGTATGAGATTCATACACAAGTCTAAGGCATGAGGTATATTCTGAATAAACCTCGACAAATAAAACTGAGCGGGTAAAAAGAGTTTTATGGAAGAGGCTCAGATTTACAAACTCTCGTTATCGGAAATAAGTTGATTATTTCACAGTCGTCTAAATTTGGTTTAGTATTTAAACGATAGTCCACAGATAATAAAACATTCCGAATAGGTTTGTCAGATACGTGATCTGATGAATGAAACCCTATTAAGTGAACTTGGAATATTTATTATCATCTCCCTAGTCTAGGTCGTTGCTTGGACAACAATGACCAAGGAAGACTAGCACGTGAGGTCGACAATATAGCGCAGTTTCATGGGCTATTGAATATGAGTATTCGAGTCGACTACGTGGGTGTGTAAAAGGGTTTATACACTAGATAACCCTCAAATGAGAAGTACATTACTCGTGATGAACGTCAAAAGCTTCTCATAAAGACAAGATTGGAGAGATTCTTCAAAACATGAGTGCTCCACTCATCTTATGTAAGGAATGTCCGACTTTAGTTCCGTTAAACGCCGCGTCGTAAAAGGAGGTTATAAAGGCGGATACTGGGAAGGACATGATAGACACGAAGTTAAGTGGGAGCGCAAAAATAGATTGTGTCATCCTAATCACATTAGGTACAAAGTGTCTCAAGGCCACTTGATGAGTTGACAACTGAAAATGCGTGGTCACGCTCAAACGGATTAGGAGTTAATCGTTTGTCTTTTACTGTTGTACTCAGATATCAAGAAAGCCTGAATGACATGACGTATCTGATGGGATACTAATTGACACGGGAATCGAGCATTGCATTTGTTCTAAGTCCAAGTGGGAGTCTGAAGGAAATGTCCTTAGACGAAGATTGCAATGCGAGTAATTTGTCGGCTAGGACAATTGATGAAGAAGATCATCAAGTCCGAATGATTTAGGGGTCGTAGTGTTTAGCTAGAAACCAACTACGATCGGATCCTACATTGGGTTACACATAAGAATGGGTATTTAATCGGATGATATGATTAGTGGGAGTGAGATATAACCATGAGAGTGTCCCATAAACATATCTCATAGGCCTAAAGAGAATTTGGGCAAAAGATAGCAAAAAGGCCCGAAAATAGGGTTTTGGGCCTAAACCGATTCGAGCACTTTTAGGGCTCGGATTGGGCTGATTTTTGGAGGGTCGGTTCCAGAGATAAGGAACATTAAATTTACCAATTTTGGCTGGGTTTGGACGTCACCTCCTGAAGGAATTGAGAAAATATCAACTAGTTGCTATTTTCGGCAATTTCCTTAAATCTTATTCTAAAGGGTCTTTTAGGAAACCTAATTGGAGGTGGATCTTATTAGGGTTCTATATAAAGACTCTTAGGGAAGAGAATAAGGTGTGGAATTTCTCTTAGAGCTTTCTTACTCTACCACATCAAGTAGAGAGGAGAAAGTGAGCTAATTCCCAAGTTATCAACTAGTCAAACAACAAGAAGGTGTTCTTCTTATCAAACCACCATTGGAGTGCTAGTGAGTTTTCAAGTAGGGTGATTAAATACACCGTTCAGTGTCTCAAGTAGAGGAGCGACAATTGGAGCTCTTGGTCTTCTTAATCGATTGGAAAGGTTCGAGGGAAAATAGCGATTAAGGTAATCATCTATTTTCTTATTAGTTTAACTATTAGTTTATGCATGATGATCTTGGGACGTTGATGTGGCATTAAAATACCACATTAAGATCACTTAACTTGGATGAGTTTGTTCGTTTCGGATTTTATTTCTAATAATTTATGTATTTTTCTTGTTAGGAAGCTTATTTGGAGTTTGGCATTACATTCGGAATAAAACGAAGCAATTCGTCACATTTTCGTCTCAAGTGGAAGAGATCGGAAGGAAAATAGCACCAGGGGTATTTTGGTCATTTTGGTGAAATCAGAGGTTCAATGGAAAGAGGAGTCAATGGTGAGTCCGGCGGTGAAGACGGAAGTCGAATCGGTGGTCGGACGGAAAAGTTATGGAACAAAGAAGTCGAGGGACATTTTTGTCTACTTTGGAAATTAGAAATGTAGAAATATATGCTGAAGGCACCCCTTGGTTGCTAATGAGATACAAGGCCCAAAGCCCGAAGTCCAAAGCCCAAAGGCCAAGAGTCTAAGAAAGAATTGGAGAAATCTATAAGCACCCCTCTCTTATGTCTCAAGAGTTTGGATAAAAGAAAAGAAAATCTGAAAAAGTGGGGGCTTCTCCCATCAAGAAATTAGGGTTTAGAGGAGAGGAGATAGAGAGAGAAAAAGGAGGGGTTGCCGGCCAAACTCCGGCCAAAGTTTTTGCCGGCACGGCTGAAACAGAGAAGCAGCTCGGATTTTGGAATCTTCAACAGCAAACTCGGATCAGCATTCCGGCTTCGATCAACGGCGACGGGACAGCAACAGCTCGCGGGAATCTTCTTACAGCAACTCGTCTGCGGCAAGGAGCAGCTCGGGTATCACTCTTCAAGGACGAACAACAGCTCCCGCGAGTTCGCACCAGGCCTCCACGAACAGCAGCAGCAACCCTAGGCCGATTTCCTTCTCTGGCCGGATTTATTTGATGTTATTCCGGCCATTATTTTGGCCGGAAAGATTAGGTATTTTGTTCTTGAGTCTCTTGCCTTGATTACCTTGCTATTTGATTTTGATTTGGGTTAAAAACTCTAGTGAGAGAAAGCTTAGTTAAGCTTTCATGGTGTTTTGTGATTTGAGGAAGAAGATGACACTCTGTTAAGGGGAGGTCAAGTTCTGCTGAGAGGGCACCTAGTTTATTCTGTTAAAGGGACTCCTGCATTCTTTTACAGGGAGATCGACAGCACTTCAAGACATATATTTCCCGTCGATCTTAGTCTCGCGCCTCATCGAATAGGGAGATTCTCATCTTAACTCGTGTCTTTCTTTATTTTCTTCTCGTTTATTATGTGCTCCACCATGTCTAGCTAGCTTTTGTAGTCGGATACTCGTGATACATGTTTTGATGTGACAAGAGTTTTATTGCTTTTAATGATAAAATCTTCCGGATTTTTAGACCGTTCATAGACTGGAATCTGAGTTAAACCAAGAGTTCGTTGACCCATCCAAGTAAATGGGTGAAGTTAACTAATTTTTTATGCTTATAGATCATTAGTACTAGTCACTATAGACTTTGTGGATCGAAGTATCCTCCTCACTTTATTCTTGCTCGACCATTTTTCCTGAATCTCTCTCACCTCTCACTTTTAGATTAGATCGTTTTATTTGTTTATTTATTATAAATCAATCAAAATCCCAATTATCATCTTTTCATTTTAGTCTGAGTTAGTGGTTGACACCTAGACCGGTGGGCTAGACTTTCTCGGTATTCTTATTACCTTCCTATCTTCGTGGATCGATCCCGGTCTTACCGGGTTATTACTTGACGCCCGTATACTTGCGGGTGGAGACCTTTTAGGCCCATCAGACGTACTAATGTCAAGACATGAGATGTCTGAGATTCCGCTTATACGACATTAGTTGACACCACCTTAACCCAACAGGGATCATCCCCTTCGCCAGATTATTCAAAGAGGGATAGAAGACTGAACAAAGAGAGAAAATAGGAGAATGAATAATAGGGAGCAAAAGATACGTGGAGGTAGTGGTGGACGGAGATAACAAAAAAATGTGGAAAAAAATAATGGTAGTGTTGGTGGTGTCGGATTTTGTGGTGGTGACAGGAGATGAGGAAGAAGAAGTATTTTATTTCCCGTCAAAATTGTATACCAGGGAGATTTGTCAAAATTTACATTTTTCCTTTAAAAATTTCTAATTTTTTCTTGTTTCTCCAAAGTGCTGGTAAAAAAATTTAGACAACGGAAAAGGCCAATGGTGGACCAAAAAAAATTAGCAGTTGCAAAAAAAACCACCAAAATATCATAACAGCGAAAAACAAAATTACTCAGACAAAAATTATATATGTAGAAGGAGATAAAAAAATTAAAATTAATTTGTAAGTCTTGTTTATATATCCTAGTTGCTTCGTCCTCAACACTCTTCGACCCATCGATTTTCTCTCTTTATATTCTAATTCCAACTGACAACTAATTGTCTGTTTTCACTAATGTCCTAAATACATGTGCAGTTGTTGTATGATTGAATTTGTCTTTAAAAAAATGATAATTTGTCTTGAAAAAACTGATGTATGTCCTAAATAAATTGTTCATCTAACAAATTGTTGCTAGATCAGAAACTTGCATCAAGTAAACAACATTTTGCATCTAGCAAACTACATAAAGCAAAACAAATAAAAAAAACATTACAAAACATACAAACATATTTAAAATACAATAAATTAATTAATTATCTATATATATTATATATAGGGTTTTTTGAGCTTACCCCCTCAAAATTAATTGGTAATTGAGTTTACCCCCTTCAGTAATTGGTAATTGAGCTTACCCCCTTGAATTTAGATTTTTTGTCAAAACTACTAAGGATATGTTTGGTATGTGATAATAAAATCAGAAAGTAAATAATATAAAAACAAAATCAATCTTTACTAATCATATTCCTGACCAAATCAAACAATAAAAGGAAGTAGAATCTCTAATATGAATCATATTGAAGAATGGTTGTTCTTGGTAGTGACAATTATTTCACGTACGTCAAACATAACCTTTGTGTTTTTGTCACTAATAGTGAGTCCAAGGGGGTAAGCTCAATTACCCATTATTGAGGGGGGTAAACTCAATTACCAATTAGTGACGAGGGGGTAAGCACAAAAAACCCTTATATATATGAGACCAAATCAACATAGATAAAAAAATTCCTCAAACAAAATCAAAACAGATAAAAAAACATCTTCATAACTCAAAAAGTATTGATTTTCTATAATAGACAACAATTTGCGTTTAGCAAACTACAGTTTGCAATGAGCTAAACAAACAAAAAACATCACAAAAAATAACAAATTTGTTTAAAAAACACTAAATTATATATATATATATATATATATATATATATATATATATATATAAAACAAAACATGATTTCTTAGTCATGATTGGGACAAAATAAATGCAGCTGATTGGATCAAAATAATCCATTCTCATGCTTATTAGGACAAGCTCTATGTTTACATGGATAAAATTAGTCTCTTAATCACCATTGTTAGAATAATATATTATAGCTAGGGGTTGTTTAGTAATTTGCCCTTGAAGGGCCTTTTAGTCTTTTATCCTTACTATATTTTTGCTATCTTGTAAACCTAGTTGAAAGATTGAATAAGCCTCCATTAGAGTTTTTCTCTCTTCTTCTTCTCTTTGAATGTTGTTATTGATTTCTACATGGTATCAAAGCCATTAAGATCTTAAAAGAAGAAAAACTTCATCTCCATTAGAGAGTATTAGAGAGGAGGTGGTTTTGGAGATTTAAAAGAATGTGGTCTTAATTATTGTGGTTTTAGAGGGAATTGGTATGGGCGGTTTTGATTTAGGCTTGTATATATTATCGGGGGGTTTTTGAATTCGTAATAGCGGCTTCGATTTAGACGGGGAGATATAATTGGCGGTTTTTGAATTGGTGTTAGCGGTTTTTCTTGAATTGGTATTGGCGGTTTTTAAATTGGTATCGGTGGTTTTTCTTGGATTGGTATTGGCGGTTTGAGTTCTGAATTGGTATTGGCAATTGGTATTGGCAGTTTTAGATTGGATTTGGTTGATTTTGGGATTAATAAAAAGAAGATTTAAGGGGAATTGGTATTGGCGGTTTGAGTTCTGAATTGGTATTGGCAATTGGTATTGGCAGTTTTAGATTTTTTTTTTTTTTTTTTTTTTTTTTGCTGACAGGGCAGTTTTAGATTGGATTCGGTTGATTTTGGGATTAAAAAAAAAGATTTAGAGGGAATTGGTATTGCCTTTTAGGCCATGTTTGGCGCGCGGGAATGAAATGTGATTTCTGGGAATCACATTCCCGTAACGTGATTCCAGGGAATCAGATTACTGTAGTTTGATGTTTGGTTTGATCAAAAATGGGAATTTGATTCCTGACATATTCTAATTAAGTGTTTGGTTCGTATAGGAATAAGAATGTAAATATTTGTAAAAGTTCACTTTTACCCTTACTTAAACTACATAAAATACACATCATTTTTTTTAGCATAAAATATACACATCAACTTTGTAATATATTAAAATCAGTATAATTTTTTCAAATTCGTAGATATGAAATAATAACACGATACATCCAAGGGTTATAATTTAAAGATAATAAATAAATATCTTAATAAAAATTTATTTAAAATAAAATTTTGTTCGTAAACCTAAATAGAAATTTATCTAAAATTATATTTTGTTCATAAACATAAATAGTACTTATTAATACCAAATCCTACAAAAAAATAAAATTAGTAATTCAATATTTTGGATTGGTGGTTTTGGAGATTTGGAATTAAAAAGGGTGGTTTTAGAGAATCTGAGAGGTGGTTTTGGAATTAAAAAAGGGTGATGTTGGTGTTGGTAGTTTTACTATTGGGGGTTTTTAGTGCTGGCGGTTTTGCTTTGGCAGTATTGGTTTGGTGGTTTTACTCGGTGAGAAGAAGGGTGTGTTTGTAGTTTGTTTTGTTAGCTGGAAAATAATGTTTTTTCAAGGGACCGTTTGGCTTTCACAGGAAATTATTTTCTCGTTGCAGATCTGAAATTTCTGCTATGCAACATGCTATGTCCACCTCTGCTCCGCAAGGCCCTTTAGCTTCTAAGTCTTCTAGTACTGCATTAGATTCACTCTCACATCAGTTTCAGAGATTCTTAGTCATGCAACCCCATGCCTTGTCCTCTTCTGAAGGTTTGTTTTATCCTATTTCTTCTTCCTCGGGTATGCCTTCTTCAACTTGGATTTTAGATTCTGGAGCTTATCGTCATATGTCTCCTGACTTATCATCTTTTGTTTCATTATAAAATATATCTGATCTTCCAGTCCGAACCATTGATGGCACACCAATGTCATTAGGTGGTATTGGTTCTGTTGTCACGCCTAATCTATCTCTTCAGAATGTTCTTCATGTTCCCAATCTTACTTTAAATCTTGCTTCCATTAGTCAGTTGTGTGATTCTGGATGTTTGGTTTTATTTTCTTCCACTGGTTGTTATGTGCAAGATGTACAATCTCAGAAGCTAATTAGAACATGTTGTAGGCATGGGGCATTATATTTTGTAGAGAAGCTGCAAGTACCTGATTTTGCAGCTTCCACTCCTGACTTGTCATCCTTCCGTTTGAGTCATCCATCTTCTAGTTTTTACTTATGGCATTCACGTCTTGGTCATGTTTCAGCATCTAGGCTAAAATATTTAGTGTCTACTGGTGCATTAGGAGATTTGCAGGCTAAGAACATTTCTGATTGTAGTAGTTGCAAACTTGCAAACTTTTCCGCTTTACCTTTTACTCGGAGTCTGTTTATTTCATCTAAACCTTTTGATTTAGTTCATTCTGATGTATGGGGTCCTTCTCCTATTCCCACAAAAGGAGGTTCTCGATACTATGTTTCCTTTATTGATGGTTGCACTCGTTTTTGTTGGGTTTTTCTTATGAAACATCGTTCTGAATTTTATGATGTTTATCAACAGTTTCGAGCCTTTGTAAAACACAATATTCCTCGATCATTAAGTGTTTTAGATGTGATTTAGGTGGGGAATATACTTCAAATAGGTTTCGTGAATTGCTTGCTATCGATGGAACTGTTCATCAATATTTGTGTATAGATACTGCTGAGCAAAATGGTGTTGCTGAAAGGAAACATCGACACATCATTGAAACTGCTCATTCCTTGCTATTGTCTGCCTCTGTTCCTAGTGAATATTGGGGTGAAGCTGTTCTCACTGCGGTAAATTTAGTTAATAGAACTCCAACTTCCCATTGTTCAGTTTTGTCTTCATTTCAAAAATTGACAGGGCATGCCCCTGACTACTTGTCCTTAAGAGTCTTTGGGTGTATTTGTTTTGTTCTTCTTCTTCGTGTTGTGCGTAGCAAGTTATCTCCTCGTTCTGCCATGTGTGTGTGTTTCTTGGTTATGGTGAAGGTCAAAAGGGTTATCGGTGTTATGATCCAGTTACTCATAAATTTTATGTCTCTCGTCATGTTGTATTCTTAGAGCATATACCTTATTTTTCTATTCCTGCTAATGTTCATGATGTGACTCCCTCTAACTTAATCTATATTGGTCCATTTTCTGATGTTTGTGACACTCCTACTGCTCATGTTGAACCTGTTGCACCTGATGTTGCTGATATTCCTCACTTGTGATGTCCCTCCAATCCCTACGGCTCACCAACCTCCTAATGAGATTGCACATCCACCTTCCCGTTATCCTCATCGTGTTCGTAAGTCCACTCAGTTACCAGATTTTGTTTATTTTACTTTTTCCTCTTCTTTTACTTCTTTCTTAACATTTTCATTGTCACTCTGAGCCTTCTTCCTATAAGGAGGTTGTCGTTGATCCTCTTTGGCAAAAGGCAGTGGTTGAAGAACTCTCTGCTTTGCATAAGACTGATACATGAGATTTGGTACCTTTGCCCTCTGGTAAACGTACCATTGGTTCTCGCTGGGTATACAAAAAATTAAAACAAAGTCTGATGGGTCTATTGCGCGATATAAAGCTAAACTAGTTGCTAAGGAGTTTTCGCAGGAGTATGGGATGGATTATGAGGAGACTTTTGCTCCAGTTGCAAAAATGACTACTGTTCGTATGCTTATTGCAGTTGCCTCGGTTCGTCAATGACATATCTCTCCAATGGATGTTAAAAATGCTTTCTTAAATGGAGATCTTCAGGAAGAAGTTTATATGACTCCTCCTCTTGGTGTTCCACATAAACCTGGAGAAGTTTGTAAGCTTAAGAAAGCATTATATGGTCTCAAACAGGCACCCCGAACTTGGTTTGAGAAGTTCCAAATGTAGTTACATCTCTTGGTTTTTCTTCTAGCAATCATGATTCGGCTCTTTTTGTCAAATGTAGTGCTGCAGGTCGCATTCTTTTGTCGTTGTATATTGATGACATGATTATTACTGGTGATGATGTTGATGATATTGCATCTTTGAAGTTGCAGTTAGCTAACCAATTTGAAATGAAGGATCTAGGCACTCTCCGTTATTTTTTGGGGATTGAAGTAGCATCTACCCCACAAGGTTATCTTCTCTCCCAGTCCAAATACCCTGCGGATATTCTTGAGCGTGCTCGTATCAGTGGTACTCGAACAACCGACTCTCCTATCGAGTCTAATGCTCGCTATTCTTCTACAAATGGTACTCCTTTAACAGATCCTACACTATATCGTACTATTGTTTGCAGTTTGGTTTATCTCAGTATTACTCGTCCAGATATTGCATATTTTGTGCATGTTGTTAGCCAGTTTGTGGGTTCACCTACTACAGTTCATTGGGTAGTTGTTCTTCGTATTCTGAGATATCTTCGAGGTACTTGCTTTCAAAGTTTACTTCTTTCATCGATTTCTTCCTTGGCTTTGCGAGCATATTCAGATGCAGACTGGGTAAGCGATCGCACAAATCGTAAGTCTATTACAGGTTATTGTGTATTCTTGGGTGATTCTCTTATTTCTTGGAGGAGCAAGAAACAGATTGTTGTATCTAGATCATCCACTGAAGCTGAGTACCGTGCTATGGCGTCTACTACAGCTGAGATAGTTTGGTTACGTGAGTTACTTGCAGACATGGGTGTTTCCATTCCAGAGCCTACTCTTATGTATTGTGACAATCAAAGTGCTATCTGTATTGCTCGTAATTCAGTCTTTCACGAACGCACCAAATACATTGAGATTGATTGTCACTTTACTCGGCATCATTTCACTCAAGGCACCATCAGTTTACCGTTTGTCTCGTCCACTATGCAGATTGCTGACTTGTTCACTAAGTCACACTCAGTTTCGCGCTTTGGTTTCTTAACTAGCAAACTCTCGATGCTTTTCAACACCGCACCGTGAGTTTAAGGGAGGGTGTTAGAATAATATATTATAGCTAGAGGTTGTTTAGTAATTTGCCCTTGAAGGGCCTTTTAGTCTTTTATCCTTACTATATTTTTGCTATCTTGTAAACCTAGTTGAACTATTGAATAAGCCTTCATTAGAGTTTTTCTATCTTCTTCTTCTTCTCGTTGAATGTTGTTATTGACTTCTACAACCATGTCATGTGGCATCCAATGGTCTCCACGATCCTACATTTAACTATCATTTTAAAGAGATAAGATCACTTAGGGGTGATATTAATTAAAACTAATGAGTTAAGAGTAATAATATCAAACGGGTGCTTTAAGCACATCACCTTTTATTCTGCCGTTCCCATTTCCATTTGTTCATTCTCCTACCTTCATTCTCCATTAATCTTTTAACTGTAGGTATGTGTAGTTTTAAAAAACTATCACTATTCCATGGCATTCACTTACAGTTATCCTTTTAACATTCTATTGTATCAATTTTCCTCTTCAGTAACTCATTTATCTTCTTCAAAACATTTCCATCTCTTTAATATGAAATTCAATTTAGTTTGTTAGAATCTATAACTACCCATCATTTACATCAGTAATGACTACTGTTACAGAAAATGATGATCAGTTATTGTTTCAATCTTGTTCATCAAGGCCTATATAATTTGGTGTGTAGCTTCATAGTTCTTCACTTCTTCTTCAATAGTTTTGAATATTATTTACTGCCTGCTAATTGTTTCGATAATTCTGTGTTGTTGGTTTCGTGTGTGATATTCGGATTTACTTCTCCAAGGTTAAATACTATCCCTTTTTTCCCTTTTAACTCTAATCTTAGTTGCTTATTTAGTTGAGTTTCTCTATTACACAAAGTGGTTCAGTGCTCACAAATTGTTTGATAAAATGTCCAGGTGAAATAATTTTGAACTATTTTATAAGTTGTCTTGCTTATAGAATGTCGTTTTTCGCGCTTACGACTCAAATGAGTAACTTCCATATTCACTGGTTCAGTTTGCTCCATTGGGCAAGCCATATAATAACTATAAGCTCTTCTGTAGTGACACATACTTCTTTAATAGTACTTCTGGTTGATTCTTACATTTTATTGCATGTTCTTGGTGATAATTTTGTTTCATGTCCTGGACAGGTGGTTGCAGTTTGTAACGGGCCCAACCTGCTTGAAGTTAGGTAAGTTCCACTAATCCATACTTCGTATTACCATTGTTTGTTGTCTCCTTCTGCTATTTGAAGCTATTTGATTACTGTCTCTAAATGTTGTTCCACTATTACATGAATGACCCGACTACAAGTTATATATTGTGATATAAGTTGTATACTGTGATATAATTTGAAACATATAATATAATTAAGTAGGCCTGATATTTAAACCATTAGCACATATTGTTCTTAGTTGCCTATACAATCATTTCGACTATAATCAAATTTTACCCTATATGACTTGGATGACTACCATGTAAACATTTTTGTCTTCCACTACGACTGGCAGTGGAAGTTAGTTCAAAATAAACATGATGTCACCGGAAAGGGTTAAACTGTGGCACATATTTAATTAGATGTTCATTTTTGTTATTGAAGATTTTCAAAAACTTAGCTTAATGAATGGTTATTCATATACAAGCGAAACCATACCCGAATTTGATAATGACATTATAGAGTTATATAAAGGACTCGCAATAAAAAAGAGTTATATAAAGGGTAATTGAGCTCTTTTTAGTGAAGTTATATGTTTTGTAGATCTGTATTATGTGAGATGAACAATTGTTTAGTAAATGAACTACTGGTGAAAGTCGAAACCGTTAGAACACATTTTTCAATGTAGCTATAAGATGTGCTTATTTGACTAAACTGTATAAATGGTTTGCGACGTAATATACGGGAAACAAGAATGCTACAAATTTGGGCAACAAAGGTTTAGAGGTTCTTCAAATTTAATTTGTTGCCTTCAGTTAGAGAAGACATCGGAAAGAACTAACTAAGCAAATCTTCAAAGTTTCACCTCGTGAGTATTAGGTACGTTGGTTATCAAATTTATTGTTACCATGTTAGGTGGAAACCTTTCTTATTTGCTTCGAAAATGTTATCTATTTGCTTTTTTTCTTTTTCTTTAACTTGATAGGCCTAAAAATAGGTCTATTCCCGCAAGTATACGGGGTCAAGTTATAGTATTTTAGTAAATCGGGAAATCGTCCCAAGGACAAGCTATTTTATCTAAATCTCGAATTAAAACCCCCTTTCATTAATTTTGATTTGTTTTTTTAAGAAACTATTTTAAAAAGAAAGCAATACTAAAAGACTAATAAGAATGAAATCAAGATGAGAAGAAGAATCTAGGGTTTTCGATTTCACCACATAAATGGACTACTTAAAACATGCATTAATTAACAAATCCCTTTTCTCAAGTTAAAGAAAGAAAAAGAGTGAAATAAAGTGATTTTTGTGTATGTTTGAGCATGTGTTAGCTCTTTTGTGTGAGTGATGTGATTGTATATATGTGTTGGTGTTTTTGTTCATGAATAAGTATTCGAAGCAAGAAACAAATGTTGAGATGCTTAAGAGATTCTACCATAATGAAGAGGTCAAAATTCTCGGGAATCCACCATCATCATCTATTGTATCCGCTAACCTTTAGAAGACATCTTAATAGGGTAGAATGGGTGAGAAGGGTGAGTGAGCTTCCCCACTCTATTAGTGGCTAATTCCTTTTCGAAGATCATTTGTTCCAAAATGTTGTCCTCACCCCTTTTTATGTGCTGAGTCCTTGTTAAGTGATCACACTCACACATACGAGCAAACCATTCTTGAGTGATTTCATATTTGGAGTGTATGTCCGTGAGGCCGAAGTCGAGGCGAAATGTACTGACTTGGGAATCAAGGTTTTGTGACTTCGGAACATAGATGTGCTTATTATGGTATGCCACTTGCATTTTAGGGTAAGATCATTAGTGAAGGGGCCTTTAGCCTTTACAAGAGCTTATTTACTTGATTCATTATGTGTTGACATGCTTAAACCCTTTACTATATCGATCATGTTTATCTACGATTTGGATTTTGGACCCTTGTGTATTTGAAACCATGATGTTTGTGGGTGTCATCTATGGAAACCCTCACGAG
This sequence comes from Eschscholzia californica subsp. californica, assembly GCA_002897215.1. Classification (NCBI taxonomy): domain Eukaryota; kingdom Viridiplantae; phylum Streptophyta; class Magnoliopsida; order Ranunculales; family Papaveraceae; genus Eschscholzia; species Eschscholzia californica. The sequence continues at coordinate 278,470 of BEHA01001674.1, forward strand.
ACCACACTCGTCCACTAGGGCAACCTAGGGGTTTAACGGCTTTTTGCATACGCTAAATGCAACCGGGATTCCTCCGAAAGTGAGTTAGATTTTTGTTTTCTTTTATTTTGTTTTGCTCGAGGACTAGCAAAATCTAAGTTTGGGGATGTTTGATGGGTCATGAAAATGTCCCATCTAAGTCGTTTAATTTAGCCAAGTTAGTCGGTTTCGAGTCTTTATTATAATAAAATGGTTGGTTTTCTTGATTAGGTGTCTTTTGCGGAGTTAGATGTGAAAAACGGTTAAAAACGAGGAAAAGACGCATGAAGGGTATTTTGGTCATTGGGAGTCAAGGACATTCTGGTAATTTGGCCAAGGTCAGTGTGTGGTTGAAAAGTAGAGGTCGAGACGAGTCCGTAGGAGAAAACGGAAGTCAAATCGGAGTCTGGATGGAGGAATAAATCAAGGTCAAAGTTGGGTCAAATACTGTTGACCAGGTGGGATATATTCGGTAGAAATTCGGGCACGCGGGATACAAGAAGACACGTGGCGCGCTCTAGGGACCGGTGTATCCAATTCCCGTATTCACGCTAAGCAGCGAAATGGCCCTTATAAGCCTGATCCGGTGGAGCGCGCCGCAACTTAAGCCGGTAGCCCCACTTCAACGTCTTACTCTTGACCGTTCTTATCCGCGTGTCCCAGATAGACGGTTGATGCTTCTGTGTAGCCCGTTGCAACTTAACTCCGTGCATCCCGAGCCCACGTTTTAATCCTGGTCGTCCGCTACCGCGTTCTTCAGATCTAACGGATGCTGAGCGTCTAACCTTTTATTAGTTATTCCATGTTTCCCGAAGTAGCTTAGCTCCGTGCTCCCGAACACGTGGCCTTCTCTCGACCAGCCCAGATCCGTGTCTTATCGAAATCCAACGGCTCATGCTCCTGGTGCAACATACATTAGTGATACCTGCTTCACAATAGCCGGAGCATTCAAACCCCTAACGACCAGATTTCCAGACCCGTGCTCCTTTCGACAAGTGTCACCCCCTTTACTAAATCCAGCCCATTTGTGCAAACCCTAATTCTCTTTGAGCCTATCCTCAGCCGACACATGGCAGTCCCTTGTCCTTCCCTTACTAAACCCAGCCGCCAACCATACTAGTAATTTTAGGGTTTTGCACAACTTAACCCCTAGAATTCCAAAAGTGACCCTCTCTTCACACCTTTTACCATTTGACCCAACCAAAACCCTAACCCAACTCTATAAATAAATCTTTTTCTCCTCCATTAGAACCTAGACTTGCAAACCCTCTCAAATGGCTTCCTTATCTAATTTCTAAGCCACTTCTCTTTCTATCTTCTAACCCTAATCCCCCATTCTTTTCTTCTACTTCCTCTTACCTAATCTTTCTTCTCTACTCCTAAATCCATTTCTTTTCCATTCTTTTTCCATCTTCTTCTCTACTACTATTCTTTCTACCATTAATAGTCATCTCCTTCTTTCTTCCATATTCTTCTATCATCTTTACCCTCTTCATCTCTTCTTTCCAACTTTCTAGATCTAATTTCTTCTTTCCCTTTCTTTTTCTTATTTGGGTGGCAATAAAATAGCTATTACTTGGATTTTTTGGAGTAAAATTCTTGAGCATAAATGGAGCAAATCTTGGACAAATTGGAGATACATGGGGATATGGAATTTGAACATTCTTGGTGATTTCTTTCCATTAATTTCTTAGTATTTTCATTTATTTTACAATGTCAATGAATGTTACTTTAGATTCCATGTATAGTTAATTTAGCAATCTAAGGTTGTGAATGAAACCCATTTTGGATCTTTATAATACTTGTTCTTGATTAATTAAATCCTTTGATGTGCTTTAATGTCTATTGATTGTTTATCTATATGGATTGGATTTTCTTTCCATTACTCATGCCTCATAATTAGATATTTCATACTTTCGTTAAGTTGTTAGATGGAGTATGCTTTTTAGATGATGAATAATAGTTAAGTGATCCGAATCTTTATAAGGAAGACAATTAGAATTAGTGATTATAAAATTGTTTTATCTAGAATATCATCCGGAATCCAAATAGTTCATTATATTGGATCCCGAGTAAATACAAAAGAGATTTAAGTAATTAAGTGCTTGTTTTATAAAGTGAAATTATGTGGTTGATTTTATAACCTTAGATATCTTCTCCCTCTCTTAGATAGTTTAGTTAGTTTCATTTGTTTTCTTATTGCTTATATATCAATCATCAATTTTATGAGGGGTGTGTGTGTGTTTTAGTCTAAGTTAGATATTGACATCTTGATTATTGGATTAAACTCGCCGTTAATATCCGAAGTTACCTACCTATCTCTTGGGACGATACACGATCTTATTATAAATACTATAACTTGACCCCGTATACTTGCGGGAATAGACCTATTTTAGGCCCATCATAACACATATAGAAAATTAAGTTGGTTTTGTCATTTATCACATGTACTTTCTTTAGAAGGGTTTTTCTAATCTCTGCTACTGTTTCCACTTTTATTTTGTAAATTAGCTTTATTAATCCAATATTCATCTCCTGTTGTAGTCTGGAATGAAATTTTCGTTACTGATAATTAAATAATTTGAGATGTAGATTTTATCCAGGAGTTTACCCATCAAGAAGTTGCAATTGGTTGAAGGTAAGAAGGAGACCATGCAAGAGTATGAGCAAAAAAAGAAACAAGTTGGTGTCCGTAAATTCAACTTTTTTTTCTTTATTAGTAAAACTTGATGAACTTACCTATGCAAGTGTTTTCCCCAAACGGATTGGAACTAAAATCTCGAATCAACAACGAAGTTTTGATCAAGTTAATTCTTTTATTTCATGCTTGAATATATTTGGGTTTGATTTGCTAACTTTAAAAACTCATTCGATCTAGATCCCATAATGTGCAATTTGTTGGTGGATAGAATTCAGAAAATTCGCTCACCTAATATTGATTTTCATAATACTGTAATTTGCCTAGGTTACAAATTAATTAATCGTTGTTTTTTATGAAGTTTGCGATTAGATTATTATGATTAGTAAGAAGTTTTAAACATCTCAAATTGCTAGTACTTATCCGAAATTTGATTATTTGTGATCCGATGGCTTAGTTTTATGTATGTCGATATTATGTCAATCATGTTTGTTAAACTATTTCACTTGAAGTATTTTGTAGTGAGTACTCTATGTATCACCTAAATGCTTTTTGTATCATCGTTTTTCAAACTCAGGATGACTTGGTTAGCCCCACGAAGGATGCAACTTCAAAGGAGTTGTAGTTCTTTATTTTTACTCAAATGGTCGTTGTCTTATTCTTTGAGGTTTTCCACTTAGAGATTAAGATACTTGTACATCGGACATGAAGTATAAGAAAAATAAGATTATGGTGTCAGTTTCCTGTTTAGCATATCAGTGAAAATAAAGATCGGAAAACAAAAATGAGAAGAAGATAGAACGAAAATGTTCTTTATAGCACAAAATAGGAAATTTGAATCTTCAAAGACGAACTTATGTATTTAAAGGTTAGAATGGTTCGATGTGGGACTTGAAAATTTCGATTTTACAGTTCTTCATCTTGATAACAGAGATTCTTTTTTAATTTATTCGTTTGAAATCATTCTTTTTATGAATTGCATTTGTTGGATTGACAACATAGTTGGATAAATTGTTAGAAAAAATTTGACGAAAATAATTGTTAGAAAAAGGAAACTATATGGGGTAGTTTTGTTCAGGCTTGGTTTGACAGAAAAAAACTTGATATCTTATTACGTTGCCATGAAGCCCATATGAAATTTGTGATTCTATTTTGCATTCTACTAAGCATGAAGGTGCACGGGTAGCACAGGTTTATCACTTAATCATCTACATAAATCATAAATAAAATCAAGGGCTTGAGCTCTAAATTTTCTCATTCTTCTTATATAGGTCTTACCGTGCCGGAGGCACGGGTTATGCCTAGTCTATATAACAAAACCGAACATGCTTTGTTGACTAGGACAAAATAAATGCACCTAGATGTTGACTGGACAACCACGTAGATATATCAAACAACTCATCCCTTGGAATCGCTAATGAATATCAAATTTAATATTATGATTCTTTGAATACCCAAACAACTCATCTCTTGGAATTCTCTAATGAATCTCAAATTTAATAATTATTTTTTGAATTCCCAATCTGACTCGTCCCTTGAAATTCCTTTTCATTAGGAGCATTTGATCTCTCTTTAATAGAGAATTTTTTCTAAGGATAAAGATAACACTGGATCTTTCTTCCAGAATTCTCCATCTTCCATGTTTTTCTCTCACTCTCTAACTCTCTTTACCCTTTTTTATTAGAAAAATGAACCATATGTAAAAAGACAATTATCTCTTACATAATAGATCATTTCTATAAAAAAACAATTCGTTGAATTTTTGTTAGAAATATAGTTTTGGTGTTTGATTTTAGTTAGGTTATTTGATATATTTTACACAAATTTATTTGCATCTTCCGCTTTTCCTTATGAATTACCTCATGAAGAAAGTCTTAGGGCACTTGTTTGTTTTGGATGAATGAGAATTATAATGGGGTTTATAAGTTTTTTGGCAAGTGTGTACTATTTACTTGAATATTACTTCTTTATTTTGTAATATAATGTTAGATTTTATATATTCATAAGAATTATTGAAGATTAAAATTTGCAAGCTTTAGTTTGAACTTTCAAAGATTTCGAAGTGAACTGTCAAATGTATAGTTGTGTGTATCAAATGTCGTTTCCGACTTCTTGATCCTATGGAACAAAGATGGCGTTGTCTTTCGGGATGCTTTTCACTCGGTTTGTTGCCAATAAAGAGATGTGTATTCTTGTGGTGTATTGGTGGGTCGCGATGCAGTAAGACAATTATATTATAGAAATTCAAGTTGGGAGATACTGTGACCACCATTTCTACTATTTGTATGCATTCTCTTACATACTTTCATTTGAAAATAAAAATAGTTAATTTCTTTGGGGAATGGATATTATTGCAAGACAAATTTGCTAACAGTGAGGTTATTAATGAAATCATACATCAATAGCCCTTGGGTCTCAATTTTATATATTGAAATTGAGTACCATGCTTATTGTTGTTCCTGGTTGTCAGGTAACTATTATATTTCTAACTCCATTTTCACTCGTAATGGGGCTAAAAAATATACATTGTGATGCATTTTGACCATCCTAATACATTAATATCTAAGAATATTTTTTATTCTACAAGTCATCTGTAATTTATTAGTCCTCTTTGGTTTCCTAAAAACTTATATGAGAACATAACCTCTTTGTTATGTCTTCTAGAATCTATAATCGAACATTTTAATGAAAGTCTTTCAGAGTTTTAATCTACAAGTTACTTGTAATTTAATAGTCCTCTTTGTTTTCTTAAAACATTATACGAGAACATAACCTCTTTGTTATGTTTTCCAGAATCTATAAATGAACATTTTGATGGAAGTCTTTAATAATTCTATACATGATATTGTGGTGTACAATTTTAAGTTAGTGTAATCTCCTTATCATAGGTCGTCATAAACTACTTATCGAGACAGTGGGACATAATTACTCCAATACAATTGGAGTAGTTGATTTCGGAGGTGGTTCTACTCAAATGTCTTACGCCATCTAAAAAAGTCTGTTGAAAAAACTCCAAAAGAATGGTTTGGTTCGGTAAGTGGTTTGGTTCGGTATAGTTGTGTGTATCTAATGTTGCTTCCAACTTCTTAATCCTACATAACTTATAAATGAACATTTTGATGGCTTATGCCATCTCAAAAATAAAAATGGTACCAAACCAAAAAATGAGTGGTTTGGTAACGGTTTTAGAAATCACTAACCAAATCATGAGCGGTTTGGTAACGGATGACTCCAAAATACCGTATATCGAACCAACGAGCACCCCTAGAAATACATTATGTAAACGCGTAAAATGTTGAAAGGAAGTAGTCGTGCCGGAGGCACGGGTTATGCCTAGTATATATAATATGTCAAAATAGATTACAAAAAAATCATCAAACAAGATCAAAGTAGATAACAATATCATCATAATTCAAAATATAACTGATTGCTTATAACAAACAACATTTTGTAGAAAACAAACAACAATATGCATAAAACAAACAACAAATTGTAGAAAGCAAATACTAGTTTTACATCTTGCAAATAACAATTTGCAATGAGAAATCAACAGTTTGTACCAAACAATCAGATGGTTGGACAACACAGCTGATTTACAAAACATCACAACCAAGTTAAAAAACCAAATATATATAAAAGCAGATAAAAAACATCACTATAACTCAGAATGTATCTAATTTTCTAGAATAGCGAATGATTTGTAGAAACACAAACAAAACTTTGTACAAAACAAAAAAATAGTTTACAACGAGCAAACAACATAAGGGTAATTTTGTCACTATAAACTATGAACATTACATGCATGGGGGTGAACAAAAATTGTGGTGGGAACAACCATTTGGTGGTGGTGATATATGTGGTGGACAAATGATGAAGATCATCAAGTCCTTCAATCAAGACATGTGGGAGATTGAACTAGATGTCCTTCGATCAAGATGACAATGCGGTCAATTTGTCGACAGGACAAATGATGAAGATCATCAAGTCTGGTCATTTTAGAGATCGTAATGTTCAGATAGAAACCAACTATGATCTGCAGCTTATTCGGATCAACAATGACTTACGACGACCAGATGCTACATTAGTTACGCAAAAGAGTGTCAACTCGATCAGAAGGATTGAGTATAAGGAATGAGACAACAACAAGAATTAGTCCAAAATAGGTCGGTTGGGAGCCGATACTTGGGCACTTGGTTGAGCGCATGGAGGACCAACCTAGTCCCATTGAGAATGGTTGCCAACTACACCATTAAAGGGGAGCCCTATTTATGTGCAAATCTCTATCAGATTATAACTTTGATAAAATTCTATCCATTAGATAAATCTTATTTCTGGTGTTTTTAGGAATCCAATTCCGAATAGAATTATGACTTTAAAAATCTATATAAAAGGACATGGATTAAAAAGTAGTGTAAAAAATCTCGAAAGTTGTGACTTTTTAGCTTCATTGTCAAAAGACAACAAAAAAGAGAATCAATTCTCAAGTTGTCAATCTAGTCAAAGAGAAAGAGTTCTCATCTTCACCGCTAAAAGGGATCATGAATAGTCTAGATCCGTTTCTAGCTAACGTAAAGTGCGAACATTCGAATCGACTGCTCGGGTGTCTCAAATATATAAACCAGACAAGTGGAGCTCTAGATCTCCGGGAGAAAGCAATCATATAAGTCCGAGGGAAAAACGAATTAAGGTCATTCTATAACTTTTGGTTCATTAGTATTAGTTTTGGCATGCCATCAAGACAACTTAATGTTAGATATTAGATATATGAGATTCCACTTGCAGGTTTTAAAATTAGTAGTCGAATAAAGGTATGTGATAACATATAAGATGAATATTTTTTTTGTTGAGATTAATAGGAGATAGAAACTAAGAAGATTCAACAAACACTAAGGAAGGTCATATAAAGATAGCACAAAAGAATTTTGGATCTTGATCACTCGCACTCAGTGCCGGTAATCGGAGATAAAGGACCCCTGGCCGGATCGCAGGGAATATCAAACAACTTACCTCACCAGATCACACACCAACCATCTACATTGTTATAGCAATCGGGTTTAATGTGAACAATACGAGTAATCCAAGACAAGCAATAAGAATAGTAAAGAACAATCAAGAACAGAACACAGAGATTTACATGGTTCAGTTGGTGAGACCTACTCCACGGCGACAACGGTGCGATGATTTCCACTATGATAAGCAAACAAGTTTACACAAGAGATTCGTGAGATTGTGTCTTACTGATATCTCCTTAGGGTTTAGTTTATATAACCACTAAACCCTAACCCCACCGCCTCATCGACTCTCTCTCTCTACAACCGACATTATACACGAATAAACATTAATCACCGACATAAGCCTAGCTTTGCATTCCAGCTCTGTCTTGGAGTCCAGCTTTGCCTCAGAGCACTGCTTCGCATACCAGCTCTGTCTCAGTAATCAGCTCCGCTAATGGGTCCAAGCTTCGGTAGGTTTAACCGGGTTCGATACCAATCCATATTCGAGTCACTTCTAACAATTCTCCACCTTTACTTGAATATGCTCCTCTTGACTTAGATCTGCCACCATCATAGCTCAGCACCTCTGAGCCATCGTCGCTCCAGCCTTACTAGGGCTAACATCTGAAAATCCTAATCAAGTCTAAGAAATGCTTAAACTTGAAGGTTGTACTTCGTCAGAATATCCGCTGGATTCTCTGTCGTAGAAACCTTCTTCATCGTGATCTTCCCTTGTTCAATCACGTCCTTGATAAAGTGATACCTGACGTCAATGTGTTTAGTTCTCTCGTGATACATTTGATTTTTGGTCAAATGAATAGCACTCTAGTTGTCGCAGTAGACCTCTGTCACCTCCTGCTTTAGTCCCAAATCCTGAACTAAACCACTCATCCATATTGTCTCCTTCACCGCCTCTGTTGCTGCCATGTACTCTGCTTCCGTTGTACACATCCCTACCACCGACTGCAGCACTGCTCTCCAACTAATGGCACTCCCGCAGAGTGTGAACGTATAGCCCGTCAGCGACCTCTTCCTATCAAGATCCCCCGAAAAATCCGAATCTACAAATCCAACTACCGAACCAGAAGTGTCAACCCTTCTATCGTAAACCAAACCAAGCTCCGCAGTTCCTCCCAGATACCGCAATATCCATTTCACAGCCTTCCAATGACCTTTCCCAGGTCTGCCCATGTATCTGCTTACTACACTAACAACATGTGAAATATCAGGCCTTGTGCACATCATAGCATACATAATGCTACCTACTGCATTTGCATAAGGCACCCGAGACATGTACTCCGTCTCGTCATCAGTTGTTGGTGACAGTTCACCCGAAAGCTTGAAGTATGCTGCCAATGGAGTACTGACAAGTTTTGCCTCAGTCATACCAAAACGTTCCAACACCTTCTCGATGTACGATTTCTGAGACAAGAACAGTTTCCCAGCAGATCTGTCTCTCCGTATCTCCATAGCCAATATTTCCTTGAGGCACCCAAGTCTTTCATCTCAAACGTTCCAACACCTTCTCGATGTACGATTTCTGAGACAAGAACAGTTTCCCAGCAGATTTGTTCCTCCAGCTCTCCATGTAAGAACGCAGTCTTAACATCAAGCTGCTCCAATTCCATATCATACAAAGCAACCATAGCAAGTATCACTCTACTAGAGCTATGTTTAACAACATGAGAAAATACCTCATTGAAGTCTATCCCTTCTCGCTGTGTAAACCCCTAATCTACTAACCGTGCCTTGTAACGTGCATCTTCCACCCCTGGGATTCCTTCGTTCTTCTTGAAAACCCATTTGCTACCATCAATCTTCTGACCCTTAGGCAGCTCGGCTAATTCCCAGACCTAGTTCTTTCGAAGAGACTCAATCTCTTCATTCATGGCAAGAGACCACTGCCGTGAATCATCACTCCTCATAGCTTCTCTGTCGGTGCATGGCTCACCTCCATCAGTGCTTTCTCCCACACTAACTGCAAATACAACCATATCTGTCATCCCATACCTTTCCGGTGCCCGGATGTCTCTCCTTCCCCTGTTCCTCGCAACACTGTAATGAACTAGCTCTGGTTCATCTTCCTCAGCTTGCTCATCTACCTGAGGTCGAACCTCTTCTGGAGTGTCTATCTCAAGCTCCACCTGCTCTCCGTGATCTTCCTGCTCCACCTGTTTACCAACATCCTCCCGAGCATCTACAGGCGTTTATAGGCCTAAAATAGGTCTATCCCGCAAGTATACGGGGTCAAGTTATAGTATGTTAGTAAATTCGTGAATCGTCCCAAGGAATAGGTAGGTAACTTCGGATATTGAATGCGGGTTTAATCCAATAATCAAGATGTCAATAGCTAACTTAGACTAACACACACCCACCCCACTCATAAATTTGATAATTGATTTGCAAGAAATAAGAAAACAAATAAAACTAACTAAACTATCTAAGTGAGAGGTAAGAGGATATCTAAGGTTATAAAATCCACCGCATAATTTCACTTTATAAAACAAACACTTAATTACTTAAATCTCTTTTGTATTTACTCGGGATCCAATATAATGAACTATTTGGATTCCGGATGATGTTCTAGATAAAACAATTTTATAATTACTAATTCTAATTGTCTTCGTTATAGAGATTCGGACCACTTAACTATTATTCATCATCTAAAAAACATACTCCATCTAACAACTTAACGAAAGTATGAAATATCTAATTATGAGGCATGAGTAATGGAAAGAAAATTCAATCCATAGAGATAAACAATCAATAGACATTAAAGCACATCAAGAGATTTTAATTAATGAAGAACAAGTGTTACAAAGATCCAAAATGGGTTTCATTCACAACCTTAGATTGCTAAGTTAACTATACATGAAATCTAGAGTAACATTCTTTGACATTGTAAAATAAATGAAAATACTAAGAAATTAATGGAAAGAAATCACCTAGAATGTTCAAAATCCAAATTCCCATGTATCTCCATTTTATCCAAGATTTGCTCCATTTGTGCTCAAGAATTTTACTCCAAGAAATCCAATTAATAGCTATTTTATTGCCACCCAAATAAGAAAAAGAAGAGAAGGAAGAAATTAGATGTAGAAAGAAGTTGGAAAGAAGAGATGAAGGGGGATAAAAATGATAGAAGAATATGGAAGAAAGAAGGAGAAAATTATTAATGGAAGAATAATAGTGGTAGAGAAGAAGTAGTATTATTAGTAGTAGAGAAAGATAGTAGAGAAGAGAAAATAGGTTAGAGAAAGAAATAGATAAGAGGGGATTGAGAGGGTTTTCAAGTCTAGGGAGAAATGAGAGGGGTAGAGATTTATTTATAGATGGGTTGATGGATAGGGTTTTAGGAGTTAATTGGGAGAAAATGGGAGAAAGAGGGTTAAAATAGGAAGTTAGGGTTGCTTTCTACTCAAGAAATAGATTCTTATTAGTTGAAAATTGAAAAGGACAAAAAGGAGGGGTTTTTAGGTAAATTCGGAGGGCTTAAAAGTAGAAAACCCTAAATGGTTACTCAGCAACCGTCAGATCTTATTTGCAAGGAAGCGGGCGATCAGGATTAAAACGTGGGATTGGGACTACGCTAATAAGTTGCGACGTGTTGTATCGGATCAGGCTTTAAGGGTCCATTTCGATGTTCAGAGGAATAACGGGAATTAGATGAGACGGCAACCAGATTGTGCCACGTGTCCCGCACGCCCGAATGTCTACCGAATGTGTCCCACCTGGTCAACAGCATTTGACCCAACTTTGACTTTGCCTAGTTCACTCATCCGGACTCCGATTCGACTTCCGTTTCCTCCTACGGGTTCGTCTTGGGCTCTATTTCTCACCCATGCACTGAATTTGGCCAAATTACCAAAATATCCTCGACTGCAAATGACCAAAATACCCTTCATGCATCCCTTTTCTCATTTTTAACCGTTTTTGACACCTAACTCTGCAAAAGACACCTAATCAAGAAAACCAACCATTTTATTATAATAAAGACTAGAAACCGACTAACTTGGCTAAATTAAACGACTTAGATGGGACATTTTCATGACCCATCAAACATTCCCAAACTTAGATTTTGCTAGTTCTCGAGCAAAATAAAAGAAAAACCTAACTCACTTTCGGAGGAATCCCGGTTGCATTTAGCATATGCAACAAGCCGTTAAACCCCTAGGTTGCCCTAGTGGACAAGTGTGGTCTCGTGAGGGTTTCCATAGATGACACCCACAAACATCGATTTTCATAAAACAAAAGGGTCCAACATCCAAATCATAGATAAGCATGGTTCGTATAGTGAAGCGTTTAAGCATGTCAAAACATAATGAATCAAATAAACAAGTTCATGTGAAAGCTAAAGATCTCTTCACTAATGGTCTTACCCTAAAATGCAAGTGTCATACCATAATGAGCACATCTATGTTCCGAAGTTACAAAACCTTGATTCCCAAGTTAGTACATTTTGCCTCGACTTCGGCCTCACGGACATACACTCCAAAAATAAAATCACTCAAGAATGGTTCGCTCGTATGTGTGAGTGTGATCACTTAACTTGAACTCAACACATAAAAAGGGGTGAGGACAACATTTTGGAACAAATGATCTTCGAAAAGGAATTAGCCACTAAATAGAGTGGGGAAGCTCACTCGCCCTTTTCACCCATTCTACCTTCCAAAAATGCCTTCGAAAGTTTAGCGACTAGAGATGGATGTTGATGGTGGATTCCCGAGAATTTTGACCTCTTCATTATGGTAGAACCTCTTAAGCATCTCAACATTTGTTTCTTGCTTCGAATACTTATTCATGAACAAAAACACCAACACATATATACAATCACATCACTCACACAAAAGAGCTAACAAATGCTCAAACATACACAAAAATCACTTTATTTCACTTTTTTTTTCATATCACTTTTTTCATTTTTTTTTCATAACACAAATACAATCAACCAAAACAAAATACAACACACACAACTCTATTCTTGCAATCAACTTTTCATTTCATACTTGCTTTTGATATTCTTCATTCTTTTATCTCATGTCTTCATTCTCGGGATATAAGATGATGGATGGTGATGGAGTATCCGCTATCCTCTAGTTGGCATTCTCATTGGGTTTCATGGACTACAAGGGCAAGGTTAATTCGCTATCCTAATGTCACTCCTAGTGAACAATATGGGGTTATAGTAATCGGGGTTAATGTGAACAATACGAGTAATCGAAGACAAGCAATAGGAATAGTAAAGAACAATCAAGAACAGAACACAGAGATTTACGTGGTTCGGTTGGTGAGACCTACTCCACGACGACAACGGCGTGATGATTTTCACTATGATAAGCAAACAAGTTTAAACTCGTGAGATTGCGTCTTACTGATATCTCCTTAGGGTTTAGTTTATATAGCCACTAAACCCTAACCCCACCAGCTCACCGACTCTCTCTCTGATGTGACACGAAAATGTCACATTTGAGGCGCCTAACTTAGACTAACTAGTCATTTTCGAGTGTTATGAATAATATTTTATGTGTTTTTCTTGTTTAGGTACCATATTTGGAGCTAAACATGGAATTCGAAATAAAGGGAGCGAATTTCGCTATCATTTCATGTGCCCAAAATGAGAGAAAAGGACTTCAAGCAAATCATATGAGAAGAGGAGTCAAAGACGAGTCCAACGGTGAAAACGGAAGTCAATTTCGAGTTCGGACGGGGAAGTTGTGAAAGAAAGAAGTCGAGGTTCGGTCTTAAAACAAAGATTTTATGAAGGCACCCCCCTTGATTCCTATGTGAGAAGCAAAGCCCAAACCCAAGCCCAAAGTCAAGAATACTCAAAGATGAAGGAAGGTGTAGAGATTCTAGGAGCACTCACTTGGGCCCAAGTCAACAAAGTCTAAATGAATTGACTAAGTCAAGAGAAACCTAGGGTTTTTAGTAGTGTAAACTATTCATCATCTTCTCCATTAAAAAAATACACAAGTTTGGAGAGAGATTTGGAGAGAGAAAAAGTGAGGGTTTTGAAGTTCTTGGTGTTCTTGGAAGTTTGAATCTTGGTTGAAGAGAGGGAAAGAGAGAGAAGGAGCCGGCCAAGCTAGGCCGGCCAAAGCTTGGCCGGTCTAGTCGCGAGATACAAGGGTTCGGCCGGAACTAGTACAACTTGGGACGGCCATGAAAGCTTCATTCTCAAGCTCGGTCTACGCTTTCAAGGCACGGATCTTCAAGGGTACAACTCGGGACGGCAACATCGGATGCAAGGGACGGCTCGGAGTAGCTATTTTGGCTGGATTTCATGGTTGGCCGGAATTTGTGTTTCTTTGACCGGATTTTTCATGGTGTTCCGGCAACTTTCTTGGTCTAAAACCATAGGGCTTTTACTCCCCATGTCTTGATCTATCTTCCCATGTAGTTTGATTTGATTTTTTGGGTGAAAAATCTCTAGAGAGAGAAAGCTTGGTGAAGCTTTAATGGTGGATGTTCTTGAGATGGAGAAGATGATGATGGGTGCTATGGGGAAATCTGATTTTTACTCGGGGACACCCGAAGTTCACTATTAAAGGGAAATCCAAAAAATTGCTACGGGGAGATCGACTACACTTAGAGACTCATTTTTCTCGACGAACCGAGCCTCGATTCACATCGAAAAAGGGGGATTTCTCATCATCTTCTTTTCATTTATTACTTATTCACCATGTTTAGCTAAATCAAGTGTGTCGATTATATGAGATGAAATGTGATAAATTCGTGATTATGTTTAATATGATTTCATGTTTTGATTATGAATTGATGTTCATTTGATTCGATTATCGTTTCGATCGTATTTTCATGTGTCTTGTCATGCATTTCACATAGTTAGGCGACTAGACGACGATTTCGACGACTCGGGATTAACCGATTTAGGACGTTTATTTGACTAAGTATAATTTCCGGATATACGTAGTACTTATAGACATCACCTTAGGAGTCGAACATCGCTTGTATTTGACACATTAAATCGGACAATGCATAGTTGTAGATTTATCATTATGGATTCCCGGATTTCGATACATGAACTCTCGTATTCGGATACTCTTGAAGTATGATTTGAATGTGATGATTGGCTTATTATTTGTTTACATGTGAGTTTAATTGTCTTCGTCTAGTTTTATAAACTAGAAGCCTCGATCTTAATCGTCTAATTGACATGAAGTTCGATAATGTGTACTTAGTGGATTATCGATACTTAGTGACGTTTGATCGATTACACTTAATTGGACATATTATGCTTATTAGTGTCATACTTGTTCATTCTCAATCCATTAGATAGTGTGTGTAAGTTTGATAGTCGATGCCTATTGCTTGTCATGTCATGTTGAATCTATGATCTCTTTCTCATTCATGCATTATAATTAGATATTTCATGCTTTTATTAAGTTATTAGATGAGATATGCTTTTTAGATAATGAATGATAGTTTAGGAATTTAGATTCATATGATAGTCAATCAAACATTCTTGATTTTGAAATGTGTTTTTAAAGAATATCTTCCGAAATCTAAATAGTTCATTATGTTAGATTTCGAGTTATATATGACACCTAGGATTGTCAATGTGGGTGAAGTTAATTACATTTTCATGCGAATAAATACATAGTATTTGTCATTGTCAATCTTGTGGATCGAAGTATCCGTCTCACTTAACTTTTGCCCGAATCAACTCTTGCCGTCTCCCGACTCTTGTTCCTCCGACTCTTCTCTCGAATCTCTCTCGCCCGTTTTACTTAGATAGTTTAGTTAGTTCTTTTTGTTTTCTTATTTCTTGCAAATCAAATCAAATTTATAAAGTGGGGTGTGTGTGTGTTTTAGTCTAAGTTAGATATTGACATCTTGATTATTGGGCTGAACTCGCCGTCAATATCCGAAGTTGCCTACCTATCCCTTGGGACGATTCACGAATTTACTAATATATTATAACTTGACCACGTATACTTGCGGGAATAGACCTTTTTTAGGCCCATCACTCTCTACAACCGACATTATACACGAATAAACACTAATCACCGACATAAGCCTAGCTTCGCATTCCAGCTCTGTCTCGGAGTCCAGCTTTACCTCAGAGCACTGCTTCACATACCAGCTCTGTCTCGGTAATCAGCTCCGCTAATGGGTCCAAGCTTCGGTAGGTTTAACCGGATTCGATACCAATCTATATTCGAGTCACTTCTAACATACATCTCCTTCTTAAAGAAATAAGAGCATATGTACATTAATATTATCTTTTTGTCAATATATATCGATTTTAATAAAACTACTGAGTCGGTTATCCAAAGACTGACCGTCTGAATTTGTTGGGAGTTTGATAAAGATCACATCCAACTGCTGATATAAAATCCTCTTAATGTAATCAAACTACTCAATCGGTTATCCAAAGGATAAGTCTGCCCGTCTGATTTTGTTGAGACTTTGATATATATCACATCCAACTACTGATATAAAATCCTCTTAATGTAATCGATTTAAATAGAAGAGCAGTAGTGTCAAAAATTCATTTCTTTTTTAAACACCAAAATTGCTTTAGGATGTCCTTAGAATATGTAACTACTACTGCATGTAACTTTTGTCCCTACTTTCTCTCTCACGATTTACATTCGTCTCATGTTCTCCCCACTATTATCTTATGGTTATAGGGATATTGTCGATTTACATTAGTTGGTTAATATTTGTTTCCTTATTTCTATTCACTTAATTCAGTTTTAGCTAGGGATAACTACCAACCTTATTTCTTCTCCCTTAATCTATTTATTTTCTTTTCCAAATCTCTCTTCAATCTTTTAATTTTATACTTTGGCATTATCTTTGTTACTCATTCAGTATATCATTTGTTTATTTATCAGGAAATTGGTCTGAAGACCCAATTTTAAACTTTTTAAAGTAAAAAAGACAAGTTATATTATTTTGGGTTATTTCTCAAATGGCCCCCAACTTTGTGACCAGCTTCCTCCGGCCCCTACTTTAGCAAAAATACCCATATGGCCCCCTTTTTCGTTATCTTTAAATTTATGTTACTCTCTCTCCTCCATCTCATTTTCTCTCTCTGCCACATCATTTGAGCACGCCACATCATCATCTTCTCCGGCAGGGGTCGCCGACCGGCAAAATTTCTGGCCGGCGACCTTCAAATTTTTATTATTCTCTCGCTCTAAAAAATAATTTTTTTTAAACTCTCTCTCTCTCTCTACAAATCTAGAGATAGAGAGAGCAGGCCCATTAAAGGTCTGTTCAAGACCTCCAATGGGTCTGCAAACAGATCAATTGAAGGTCTGCGAACAGACCCTTTGAAGGTATGTTCGCAGACCTCCAATGGGTCTGCTCTCTCTAGATCTGTAGAGAGAGAGAGTTTAAAAAAAGTACATTTTTTAGAGAAAGAGAGAATAAAAAAAAAAATTTGAAGGTCGCTGGCCGGAAATTTGGCTGACCGGCGACCCCTGGCGGAGAAGATGATGATGTGGAGAGATAGAAAATGAGATGGAGGAGATAGAGTAACGGAAAGTTAAAGATAACGGGAAAAGGGGGCCATATGGGTATTTTTGCTAAAGTAGGGGGCCATGCAGGAAGCTGGTCACAAAGTTGGGGGCCATTTGGGAAGTAACCCTATTATTTTTTTGTTAAAAACCTAAAATTTGTATTTTTTTTTTTAAACCCCAAAGATTTGTATTTTATTTGATTAAAAACCCAATATTTTTGTAAAGTTGTTGTAGTGTGTTGCAAAGTCGTTCAAGGTGTTGCAAACCTGTTCAAAGTTATCGCAAAGTTGTCGCAAGGTGTTGCAAAGTTGTCGCAAGATGTTGCAAAGCTGTCGCAAGGTGTTGCAAAGCTGTTACAAATTAAGAAAAGTACCTAATAAGCTGAAGACTGAAAAAGTGACTGATCCTTTTTTACCAACACAAAAACTTTATAGGGAGTTTTGGCCAAATTTTCCTTTATTCTTTTTTAGGTAATTGGGTGAATCTCATTAATAACCTAGATTTGAGAAGATTATGTATATCGAAAGATGTTTACTTTCTTCGTTTTTCCATCTACAAATGTATCTTTTTATAGATTTGGATTTAAATGTGCATTAGAACTAAATGTGATCTACCGGCGTAAGCCAAGAAAAATTTGGATATGCCCTCTTTTGACTAGATCGTAAATACGACATCTCCTACGGACGCGGTGAAAACTTAGTATATATTTCAGATACAACATCTGGAGGTGTCATCTCTTGACTAGATCGTAAAAACGGCATCCCCTGCGGACGCGACAGAAATCTAATATATATTTAAGATACAAAATCTAGAATTGTCCTCTCTTGACTATATCGTAAAAATGACCTCTCTAAATATAGTTAAAATTTGAACTCTAACTGCACCGTGCCAGATAAATCTGAAAAATTTGACGGCTCTGGACATATTTTGAACATTAAGAGTTTAAAAAGGCCGCGACTTTTGGGGAATAAAGAAAAATCTTTAAGGTATAAAGACTTAGCTTAATGAAGATTGACTGAGAAGACAACATTTATGTTTAGTCCAAAAATTCGCTTGATTGAGATTTGCCTCTAAACTTCATCTTCCCATCAACTTTCACCACCGCCGCCATTTCCCACCACCACTGTTCTTTTTCCTCTCTCTTATGCTCGTCTTTCTTTCTCTCGTGCCATTCTTTGTTTGCTCATCTCTCTCTCTCATGATCTCTCTCAGTCATTGTTGTAGGGATTTACACCCTTCTACTAGTGTTTATAGCGGAAATATGACATCTAATGTCTACACTAGTATTCCCAGGATCACATGCAAAACTAGTAATTAATCTAATGGAGATAGTAGATTACCTTA
>BEHA01001674.1:297952-423112 GCA_002897215.1 Eschscholzia californica subsp. californica
TTGGTCTCTAGCTACAACTCTACGATCCCTAAATCAATCGGACTTGATGATCTTCCACATCAATTGTCCTATCCGACAAATTGCTCGCATTGTCACCTTGGTCGAAGGACATCTCCTTCAACTCCTTCAATTGTTTCTCTATTTCTCTTTTTTCAACCTTCCCAAATTAATCTTTCTCTATTTTCAAAACTTATTTTCATCACCACTATCTCCTTTCAATCATTTTTCAAACTCACTCTTATCAGAGCATCATTTCATTAACCATCACAAAACCCTAATAAAATAACCACCACCACCACTACAAGAAACCCTAACCCCACTTTCATCTTTCCTCAAAACCACCTCTTTAACCATAGCTGTTACTACCCTCTTTTTCATCCGCTTCTCCTATTCCTCAATCAATTCAAGAACAACACCCGAAAGAATAATCTTTATCTTCTACTGATGAAGAAGAGAAAGAAACCCTGGATGAGTATTTGAGTTCCCTAACCGACTATGTCAAATCCCTCAAAGTAGTTATGGAACTCAAAATCGAGCTAGGAAAAATCGAAGAAGCAATCTCAATAGTCGTTAAGTTAATTGAAATCAAACCCACTGAAACAAAATGGGTTCTTTTCAAATCCAGTCTTTTCATGGAGAAGTCGAATTGGCAAAAGTACCGAAGATTAGTTCTAAAAGGACATCCTTATTCTAGGCATTTCGAGGATCATTTAAAAGCAACAAAGTTTTTATCCGAAGCAGTAGATTATCAGAAGATGTCTAAAAGTAAGAAGATATGAAGTTGGTGCTTCGTTGCTCTCCCTCATACTTGAGAAGATGAATTACAAAATTAGGTATGACGAGTTTGATTCTTCTAGTTGAGAAAGTATGTTAAGTTTTGAAGAGAGAGAATGACCAGTAGAGAGTGTGGTAAAGAGAAACCAAAAGATTTTTCTCTATGATGGTGAATGTGATAGAAGATGAAAATTAAGGAGCAAATTTCAATCAATTGAATTTTTGGGTTAAACAATAAATACATCTCTTAAGTCAATCGTGATTGACTATGTCTTTATGCCTCATAAATTTTTCTTTATTCCCTCTAAGCACAGTGGCCTTTAAAAATTACCTATGACCTAGAATTCTAGAATTCCCACCATGCTTACATGACCCACCAGAGTCTCACCCCTACGTATATTCTCTTCATTATAAGTAATTACTCACCTCCGCCCATAGAGAGATAGAAGATGAGGTTTCTATATAACCATTGTTCACTCATGGCCACAATAGGATCATCAAACCCACCATCACTCAAACCACAACAGAAGAATCAAAAACCAAAATCAAATCTCATCTGCTTCTCTTACTATACCAATAAAACCACAAAATGGCACCAGAAACTATTCCTTCATGCCCTAACTGGAACTTTTTCTTTCAATCTTCTCATTTCATCTCCTCCTTCCATTGCTGAACTTCTTGTCTCTTCACCTCCTTCAACTGAAATTTGTAGAGAAGAACAACTTCAAGAAGAACAAAAACTAGAAACTGCTCCTGAATTAGTCAGTAATGAAGAAATTGTTGAAGAAGCTTGGGAGATTGTTAATGAGAGCTTCCTTGATTCTAGTGATCGTCATCGTTTTTCTCCAGATCAATGGATGGTAATCACTCATACTGAACTAACAACCTCACATTTCATTTTCATATTGTATTATTGTTTTTGATACAAGTATTTTGTTATTAGAGGATGTTGGTTTGAAAATAGTCCCACATGGGAGAAGGGCAATCTATCAATCAAGAATGTAATGTCTAAGTCCTCTCCACTTATTGCCAATTGGTTTTGAGTTGATGACCACAAACTTAACAGTTGCCGAGCTTAAATAAAATTTGTGTTTGAATTCATGTTGATCAATGTCTATTAATCAATTATTAATTTTAAACTTAGATTTTATTTCTGTTTATTTAAATGAAAATATTATTTCGGAAGATAATAGCAGTAGGTTCTTTGATTCCTTTACCTGCCTATATAGAATGCTTAACCACATAGTAGTTTGCTTCATTTTAGCCATAAAACATGAAAAACAAATACTTAGATTTTTGGTTGGAAGTCCAGAAGCGATTGCACCTTAGTATAAAGTTCTCGTTATTAGATGATCTTTTGGACATTTAGGGGAATGGTTATAGTTATATCTTGACTTACAAATTGGGTATTGTTGAAGAGCAAATTGGTTATACTTTGGAGTACAAAATTCTCTTGGTATGATTTATTTTCATCGATAGTAAGTGACGCTTTTTTAGTTAAATTGATGTTGTTTCCACTTTCCAGCAAAAGAAGGAAAATATTACTGGTAGATCAATTCGGACAAGATCTCAAGCTCATGATATTATCCGAAAGATGTTAGCTAGTTTGGATGACCCTTATACGCGGTTTCTTTCTCCCCCAGAGGTAGATATTTCTCCAACAGTCTGATATACTTATGAACTATGAAGTGTTTATGCACAAAGTATCTATTAAGATATGTCAATAACGTTATGAACTATGGAGATGTTGTACACCTTGCTTAGGGGGCTGCCTTCGGGGTTTCATATTGTTCTTGCCTTTTCAAAAAAACTACCAGCCATATTAACCTTGATTGAGGCACTACCAAAACCCCAAAGCGAAGTTCCACATGGTACAAGGATTTCCTTGCCACTGCTTGCCCATAATCACAGGTGCCAAACACACCAAAAGGCCTAGGCTCTATGTAAGATAAGGTCTCGAGTGGTAACCTAGGTGGCTAGGTCCATGGTCTAGAAAATCTTCCCATGAGCAATTGAGGTATAAGTTCCTTCAACCTGAAACTTCTGTCTCACATTACAAAACATGGTTTTAGGTCTAAGTGACTTTTCCTGACCAGCAACAAACCACAAAACACATGAGAATATATTTCCTTTCGAACCCTCTTATCCTTCATTGATGCAGAATTTGATTGTAGCACGAATCACATTTACTTGTTTTAATGCTTATTTCGACCAAAAGTAGTAATAAATTCATCAGAAGTTACTTTCTCAGTGTCTAGTTTTAGCATAAAGGGGAACGGAAGTTATGTAATGTTACAATTTTACCCTAGCATATACATTACAGTCGTACACAATTGAAGCAAAATATTGTTGATACATTGTCAAAACTTATATCACTAGCTCTTTGTTCACCACTTCACCAGTATGATGCTAAGAGAAACAAAACAAAAAGCTGCCAAGTTTTACAACTTTCCAACCATAGTCGTCCAATTAATAGTAAAAACCCTCTAAAATACCATAAGGCTCCACTTCTTTGGCCTGGTCTAGAAATAAAGAAGGTAGAATACTGCTAACTCAATTTTATCAAAATCCAATTGCTTTCGAATAGAAATAGCTCTATCACGAACTTTCCTAATAACTCACATGCAATCGATGTGGGAATAAGCTCACTATTTTCACCAAATATCTATTTTCTCATCTTACCGAAATATGAGTACCTCATAGATATGGTTGGGAATTATATAGCTCCCCACACTAATTTACACAAAAACCAAGTATGCCAAGAACGATGAAGATTATATGAAAAATAAAAAGCTATTGTTGAAAGGGCCGGCTTTTGCCTGATCATCTACACTGGAAATTTCTTAACATATAGTTTTCATAAAAAATCTCTGAAACATGCTTACAATGTATTGAACTTTGCTTTCTGTGAATCACAAATTCAGGTAAGTTCATCGAATGATGAAAACTATTATTAGAATGTTATCAAATAATAAAATAAGCATAGGAAATATACCTTCACTTCTAACTATAATTTTATTATGTAAAAATTAATATTATTGACATTTTGTTAGACACTCGTTTAATAATGTATAAGGCTTTCACAAGAAACACTATAAGTTATATATTCTATTTCTTGACAAAGTTAATAGAATTTTGCTAATCCCATGAAAAGGATTTAAAATCGAGGATCTAGTATTCAACAAAAAACAATTTTATTCCTCTCTTTTGAATTTCTCGGAACTCGTCTATTTATTCTCACCTCTAGACTGTAATTGATTGGACGTTTCTGTAATTTTTCTTTTTGAAAAAGTAGATTTTATATTAATAAATAATAAAATACAGAGAATTTCCGCCCTTGAAAGGGAATAAAACTTACAAAACAAGATTACATTTATTAACTACTGCCTCCCAATTGAATATAAAGTCTGAGAAAAAAACATGGATCTTCTTCCTTTGTATTCTCCCCCAGTGACAGAGCATTCCTTCAATTGAGATAATTGCATCTTCTACAGATATGTTTTTCTCTTTAGATATTCCGTCATTCATTTCCTTCCATAAATTTCAGAATATGGCCACTGAAATGAGTTTTGGTAAAGGGAGTACCTCCCATTGGCTTAAGCAATGTTCACTTCTTTTGGCATACACCAGGAGACACCCATGGGATCTGTAAAAGTGTAAAGAAATTCCAGATCGCAGAAGCAAACTGGTAATTAATGAGTAATTGCGTTGTATTGTCTCCTACCTCTCTGCATAATCACGTCTATTGACTCTGTAGTTGGGATGACTTTCTCAAATAAGTTTGTCTGGGAAAGTCTGACCTTCCATTGCATCAGTTTTAATATGTTTGTACCTGTGTCTCACTGTAAGTCCTTCCTCCTCATTATGGACACAAATCATGTTGTCCTCCTCCAGTACTTCAGTCTTTGCCCTCTCAAGTAAATCCAAGAGGTCCAAAAGTTGTGGAATCTTGTTGTCCTTCAAGTGCCTCCCCGATGGTATCTCTATTTGTATGAAGCTGCTAATTGGTCCTATTTTCTTAATTGAGATAGAAAATATATCTCGAAAATTTGCTCTTAGGGTCTCGTCTGATGCCCGAGGTTTTCCCAGAAGTTAATGGATGTTCCATTACCAACCTTCCACTTCAATATGGTTTCTAGCTTTCTTTTCCTGCTTGATATTCCTCTCCAAGCACAAAAACCGTAAGGCTATTTTACCTTGCCAGTTTCCATACCATCCCTCTGAACTCCGTATTTGTCTTCAGTGATAGTTCTCCATAGCGCATGCTTCTCTACGCCGAATGTCCATAGTCATTCAGATATAAGTGCATCTTTCATCACCGTAAGGTTTTTAACTCGTAACAGCCTTGCTCCAAGTCTTAAGATGTAGACTCCAATGGCACCCAATGAACTATCTTTGTGTATTCATTCTCGTCCCAGGAAGTTCATCATTTTGGCTTTGATTTTCCTCAACACTCCAACATGAACAACAAATGGAGAGAAGCCTTAGCCAAATAGTTCAGGTTAGTGGCCTTCCAAACAGATATTACTGATTTCTTATCAAATGCTATTTTGAACCAATTCAAGATGAGTTTCAATTTCTCGATTTGATAGGCCATATCTTCCATGAAGAAGAAGGTATCATCTGCGAAGTGGAGATGAGTCCTCGACAACCCATTGCGTGCTGCCCTAAATCCTCTTGGCGACCTTAATTTCTTCACCTTTGCACATACCATAAGTCAATAACTCAGTACCTTAGAGAGTAGAGACCATAAGGAACAACATCGAGGATATGGGGTCACCGTGCCTTAAGCCCCTTCAGTCGGAAGTAGTTGTGGCCTTGTGGGAGCCCAACGCAAAAGAAGTCGAGCTTATGCAACAATAAACCCAGCTCATCCATTTATATAAAATGCCTGTCTTAACCACAAGATCCAATATCATAAGCATTTACTTTTAGGATCTTCTTTGATTCTGGAATGATTAATTGATTGGCTATGAGGACAATATGAAAGATTTGTCTTCTGCCCATGCGATCCCTTTGAAATGCAAAAATAATTTGATCAAGGGTTTTTGCCAATATATCCAGAAAGATCCTTGTTAGTATTTTGTAGGGGTTTACACTAGACTGATGGGTTAGGAGTTCTTTGATTCAGTATTGGTCTTCTTTGGGATTAGGACGATGAATGTCATTCTAAGCTACGTGTCTTCTCAAGTTTCGGTGGAATTTTGGGTCGGTCCAAAATTAGAAACATATCGTGGAAACGTTTGGTCTGTGTGGAAATTTTACCGATCTGATTTGCCTTTACGTGTGACGTCCTTAAAGAATAAATAGAAATATAACAGTTTGGTCAGGAGGCTAAATTGAATTATTTAACCGTAATTGTCCTAACTCCTAAAACAGTTAGATTAGGGGGTAAACAGCATTAAAACAGTTAGTGTAGGGGCAATTTGAATTATTTAACTTAAAAAACCCTAGATCCATCTTCAAACCTCATTTTGTCTTGCTAAGCATTTAAACAGTACATGAAAGAGGAAAAAATATTTTGAATCGCAAACCAACAGTTCAGTAGATGCTTTTGTGATGATCTTTTTCCAAGGAAAATAATTGATTACCTTGGATTTTTTTTTCTGTGCATAAGTTGCAGCATATTAGCCGAAGAAGTCATGTTGTTAAGTTTTTCTTTTAATGCTAAGTTTATGAAATGCTTGAGTGGTATGAAGTACGAATGGGCCATATATATTGTATTTGTACTTCAATTCCTAGTGTTCATAAAATGTTCTATATATTTATTCACTAAAATAAACTATGTTTTCTCATCCATATGTTGTGCTGCTACATCACCAGGATTACAGAAATGCTTGTATAGTACTACAGTTACACTAGACGTCTTTTTCCCTCTATAAATCTTTGCAGTCTTTTGTGGTTCTACTGATAACTCTTCCTCATGTGAAGTTAGTCATATGATACTTCAAGAATACTTTCTTTATAGTCATATGATACTATAAATCTTTGCAGTCTTTTGTGGTTCTACTGATAACACATATGTCTGATTCTTCAAGAATACTTTCTTTATAGTCATATGATACTATACATCAATATGCGCTTTACATAACATACATATATGATTTTCTTGCATCATATTGTACCTTATTGTATCTTTCATGTTTGAAAATAGTTTGCGAAGATGGCTCGATATGATATGACTGGGATTGGGATAAACCTCCGGGAAATTCCAGATGATAATGGGAACATCAAACTGAAAGTGCTAGGGCTTATATTGGACAGCCCAGCTCATGATGCTGGTGTAAGACAGGTAAAATATGATGTCCCATACTGCATCCTCAAGATATGAAATGCTCATCACCCTCTAGTTCCATGCTTAGTTTCAATTCATACTTTCCGGGATTCTGTATTTGGTGAATCAAGCAAAATAAACACGCCTTTTACAAATTATCTAATCCTATTGCATTTTCATCATATTGCATATAGTCACATCTAACTTGCATGTTCGGTAGTCCATACCCTTTTAGTAGGATTTACTTTTATTTTTACTTGCATTTGATTGCTTGTTTGATAGGGGGACGAAGTCATATCTGTTAATGGAGTGGATGTGAGAGGAAAGTCCGCTGTTGAAGTTTCATCCTTATTACAAGGTCCAAATGAAACATTTGTCACTATGGAGGTATGATTTATAAACTATACAAGTTATAACATATGCTACACTTACATACTACTTGTTAAAATGTTTTCCTCAGTATAATTCATGTAGGTTAAGCATGGCAATTGCGGGCCTGTACAATCCATGGAAGTCCAAAGGCGACTTGTTGCCCGAACTCCAGTGTTTTATCGTTTAGAACAAAAAGGGACTGCACCTTCCGTCGGATATATACGCATCAAAGAATTTAATGCTTTAGCAACCAAAGATTTGATCACTGGTACATGCTATGAACTTCCCATTAATTATCTATCGGCTTGTCATCACAGTTACTATCCTTAATGTTCTATAGCCTATTGTTACAAAGGAGGCTGATCTGTTTTCATTACTATATAATTTGTTCATTTTCAAAAAATAAAAAATAAAATAACCGCAAGCGCATATGTAGTGTAGACCTAGGCAAGTACGGGTCGATCCCACGAAGATCTGCCACTGATTCTACAGCCAAGTCGGTTTTCCTCTCCTTTCTGCACAGTGACCGGTTTTTTTCTTTTACAAAACTAAGAAAACTCTGATATTTGCAGCAATGAAGCGTCTTCAGGACTCTGGTGCTTCATATTTTGTTCTGGATCTTCGAGACAATCTTGGTGGACTAGTGCAGGTCCGTATGGCATCTAATTTTTTCACAATTATATTTTCTTTTGATTCTCTTAGAAGTGCTATTTTGTCACTTATGACGAAGCAAAGTGGAACTAAAAACCAAAACCAGTCATTTAAGCTAACGATGCTCATCAAATCATTTAAGCTAACTGTGCACATGAACTCTTGCTAGACTAGTGCAGGTCCATTCGGAATCTAAGATTTCACAATTATATTTTCTTTAGATTCTTCTAGAAGTGCTATTTTGTCACTTATAATGAAGCAAAGTGAAAGTAAAAAACCAAAACCAATCAATTAAGCTAAATATGCACATGAAATCCTAAAGTAATGTAAATAAACATTATAGTAGGCAACCATGATTATTCTTTGTCTTTGCAATGACTTAGAAAGACCAAGTATGTGGTATAGGCGATGGTTCTGACCTCAAACCAAATTACCTCTGTAGGGTTCAACCAAGATTCTGGCCTAATTAGGAGTCTAGGAATTAATTATGTGAATATGGTCGACCTAAATAATTGGCTAACCAACAAATATTAAAAGTTGCAAGGATACAAACCGTATGTGAAATATGACACGTATTTCAAGGTCAATCCAGGAGGATTTGATCGGAAGTAAATCTAAATCTGAAATAAACTATTAAACTAAAGAAAATAATTGAATTTGAGAAAATATTTGAAGACTAAAAAGAATTAAAACTTAGAAAACAAAATAAAAATGTAGGATAAACTATAATATTGCGAATCTAGGATATTGAAATTCACCACTAACAATCACATTTGAATCTAGTATCAATTTCAAATTATTATCCCTTGATAACTCGAAAATTAGTGGAAATCAATCCTCAATTTTCGGAAGATGAAACAATAAAGAACCTTCAACATAACTCATAACCCACTTCACTTAAAATTTCACTTAGAATTTGAATCCTAAGTTGTTAGTTTCTTAGGTTAACCATTGTACGATTAATTTGAAACATTAAAGCGCATTAAAGAGATAACAAAGCAAATACGATATTGCAACTCAAATATTCATGTTAGGGTTTCATTCTCTACCCTGGTGGAAGAGTTAGAAAGCTATGATAATTAAATACATGATTTAATTAATGATCAACCAGTAAAGGAAGAGAGAAGAGAGAAGAGAGAAAAAGATAAAACCGGATTAGATCGATGAAGTCTGTAGTTCTTGTACACTTCCTCTTCTTTTTCCACAACTTGTATTAATGTAGCTCTGTATTCTCCCAAAGCTTCACACCCAAAAAAAACGAGTTTATCTCTTACGTTTCCCTCTAAAATTGCTCCCAAAGTTGGTATGTGGACATGTGTTTAACTGTATGTGAATAGTCGGTTCTTCCCAAGTGAAATTGCCATCTTTATATTAGTCCCCTACAAATCGTCTTTTTGTGAAACACACCATATCTTAATTACCAATTGACCCAATTAAATCATTACGATTTACAAGCACCAATTACACACCAATCATCATGTAGTTATTACCTTCGATATATTCTTGGATTTTCCTGAAAATATAATTAATTAAATGAGTTTCATCAAAATTAACAACTAATTATTGTCAATTAGGGACAACTAATGGCGTACTAATGTACCCCATTGATTGACTTTAGGACTCACTAAATGTTGCATGCTAGTACTCTTCTACTAATTGATTATATAAATATATTAATGAACCAGAAGGACTATAAGCAAACAGAACAAATGGTACTGACGACTCGTTTACTTGAACTCGATCATGGCAAACTACACCATTCGTTGGCCATTGGTTAGATTTGATGGCCATCATTTTATTTTATTTTTGAATTGACCATCATTTTATTTGGTTATACCATGAGACTGTTTCCTCATAGTTACAAATGACCCAGTTGGGTTACTAGTCAAGCTGCTTTGTCTCAGAAGTCCATGAGATGATAAAACATTATCAAGAGGAGAGAGAAGCTCTGACACAGGTGACTTTTCCGGCGACCACCGGACACACCCAAACCTAAAGATCGCAGCCAAACCGTTCCACCGCTAACGCCATAGCACTGAATATTCATTCAAGTATAGCGCCGACCGGTTTTACTGAGTGTATCGATAGGATACTGTGTGTTGGGTTTCTAGTCGGAGAAGGGTGGGTCGTAGTTTAGATCCGGTAGCAACTCCTACCCTCGAGATCGCAGGAAACCAAGTCACCGCTACTGCCATTGCACGGAATTTAGATTCCGGTATAGCGCCGCTTGGTGACCTGAGTTGTATCAAGAGGGGGTACCGTCTCACCGGTCTTAGCTGCCGACCACCATGAACGGAAAAACTATAAAAATAGAACAGAAGCGTTATCTTCTCTCTCGGTCTAGGAATGGCAGGTGTAGCATTTCTGAGCTAGGATTCTTCAGAGAATGGTGTATTGATCTCCCGATCCCTGGGGTGGAAAGCTTATACAATTTCCTATTGGGTTTGGCTAGAGATAGGGATATGAAGGTTCTTGTTAGGAAGATGTCTCGTTTCAGAGACGGGTCTTCTTTGTGGTTGTGGGAGAGTATGGTGAATCAAAGAGGGGAGTTCATCTGGGCTCATAGAGTAGGTGAGGGTAATAATAGCAAGAAATCGATTTGTATCCCAAGAGGGGCCGAATCCGGTGGATGGAGGTCTATGGCGGCGGAGCTAAAGTTGTTGATGGAACCTAACTTTCAGTCCAAGAGGGTAGATCAGCTGGCCTTAGGGAAGAGGGTCACTCCATCCATTCCATTCTCTAGGATTCACCTGGGGAATAAGGAAACATCCAATCAAGCTACCACCAGTAATAGATTTGAGGCTTTAGGGACTATCGAGGCGGAAGTCCAACAGATGACGGCATACTCAGACGGTGAGGCCAGGCGTGCTCCAACGGGTGGGAATTTGAAAAGACCTGAGAGGTCATCAGCCTATAAAGCGCACAGCCTGAAAGGAGGTAAGTACCACTATCCTTCCAATCCTCCTTCTACTCTTAAACCCTCGTCTGTCCCTTCTCATCCTCCTTCTTCCTCTAACCCTCTAATGGCTTCGTCTGAGATCCACTTGGTGGATTGGTCTAAGACCATGGTTTGTTCGGTCGAATGTCCTGAAAGTTCGTGGAGAGATGTTCATGAGGTGGTTAAGAACATCATCGGGTCGACGGACTTAGTCGTACGTCCGTTCTCTGACAGTGATGCTATCATTTGGTCCAAATCCTCTTTGGAGGTTCTTAAGGAAGTCCGGTCGGTTCTGCACCCATTTGCTAGGGGTTCGATATACTTCCGACCATGGTCACCGGACTGCAACTCGGTAAAGATCACCCAAATGTTGGTGGTGGTTCGTATGTACGGAATCCCGTTCAACCTTTGGAACGGAAGTGTCTTTTCGGACTTGGTGGCAGACCTTGGAGAAGTTGTGGAGATAGGGGAGGATACGCTGTTCCTCAAGAACCTCAAATACGCTTCAGTTAACGTGGAGGTTAAGAGCGGAGGTAAGCTGGCTGAACGGAAAGTTTTACTGGTGGATGGAGTTGGATACAATATTGACTTTAAGTCGATCACTATTTGTGAAAAGCACGAAAGCTTCAGACCTCATAAGGATACGGCGACCTTAACGGAGATTCTACCTCAGGCGACTGGTAGTCCGGCCATGGAAAAGGAGGTTGGGAGCGACAGGAACTGTCCAGAAGGACGAACGGTTGGTGGAAGTGACAGTGTTAGTGGGGGACTAGCGGACACGCAGGCGGGTACGGATGCAGAGGAGACAGTACCACCTCTCATCCGAGACCCTAGAAAAGGCAAAGGCGTGATTACCCGTTTGGACCCAGAAGAGATTTCAAATAAATTGGCGGGAATGAGGGACATGATAGGTATTGAAATCCGTCAAGAAATGGTCAAGGCCATGACTGAATTGGTGAATAGCGCCAACAAGTGGGCCAAGGGTATCACGTATATCAGGAGAAGGAAGGGTGCGACCCGGTCGCCTCCTAAGCTCAAGGAAGGTATTAAGAAGAAGGTGGTGCGTAAACCTTCTGGCATTAAGATAGGCAGTAAGAGTGTGGAACCTAATGCTGAGCCTTCAGAAGGTATGTCTGCTAAGAAGTTCGTGAATATGAATGAGGCTGAGCGTATGGCACACCTCCTTCAAACAGGTGCTGGGTTGGGTTTCTCTGGAGTTGAAGAGTATGAGAGGATGGTTACCATCCTTAAGGCGGAAAATATTGAGATGGGCGGTACAAGCACAGAGGATCTTGCTGGGGAGGAAGAAGCCATGATTATTGAACCTCTCTCGGTCATTGCTCCACCACCGAGCCAAGTGCAAGAGTGCAAAGAGATAGTGCCGTATGTGGGGAAGACAGTACAGGATGAAGCTGAGGGTTCGAAGGGAAGGAAAGGTAAAGAGAAGAAGTCTAGTAATGAGGGGAAGAAGACCCACAAGGGCCTGGCTGTTAAGAAAAAGAAATTCAAGAAGGCAAAGAAGAGTGCAGGGACAGGGGAGGATGAAGATCAATGCCCCTAAACATTCTCAGCTGGAATGTTAGGGGGCTTGGCAAGCCAGGAAAGAAGTTAGCTGTTCGAAATTTAGTTAGGAAATATGAGATTTCTGTTTTATGTATTCAGGAGACGAAAGTTAGTGACTTTCCTCCTTCTTTGTTTCGTAGCTTATGGGGTTCTGATGTGTGTGGGTGGGATGGGATTCCCTCTGAGGGGGCCTCAGGGGGCATTTTGTGTCTTTGGGATTCACTAGCTGTTACAGTGTGTGATGTACTAAAAGGCAAGTATAGTATCTCTCTTTTGTTCAAGAACCTTAATGATAATTTTGAATGGGTGTTTACTGGTGTATATGGCCCCTGTGTTAATTCCTTGAGGATAGATATGTGGAGTGAATTAGACTTAGTGGCAGCAAAATGGGATAAGCCCTGGTGTTTAGGGGGAGATTTTAACGTTATCAGATTCATTCATGAGAAAAGAGGTAATTGCACTGTCACACCTGCTATGAGGGACTTTGGGGAGTGGATTGATCGAAATAGTTTGCTGGATTTGCCTAAGCAAGGTTTGGAGTTTACATGGTCGAATAACCAAGATGACCCAGTGATGTGTGTACTGGATAGATTCCTTATAAATGGGATGTGGGAAGACAAATTCCCTGGGGTAGAGCAGATTGTCCTTCCCAGGCCAACATCAGATCACACTCCTATCATCCTTAGATCTGCGCCGGACCATTCAAACCCCCCTCCCTTTCGGCTGGAAGAGGTTTGGATGTTAGATAAGGATTTTAAGAGTAACATTGCCACCTGGTGGGAGGAAGCTCCTGTAGGAAGCTCAGCTGGGCACACCTTGTGGCTTAAGTTTCAGTTCCTAAAGGATAAGCTAAAAATCTGGTCGAGGGAGAAGTTCAGATGTTTCTCCAAAAGCTTTAGTGATCTCCAGAAGGCAATACAAGAATTGGATGACAAGGAAGTAACTCGGAACCTGTCCCAACAAGAATTGACCTCCAAAAAATGCTTGAAAGCGGAAATGGATAAATTGTTAACCCTTGAGGAGATTAGTATGCGACAAAAGTCTAGAACCCAGTGGCTGGAGGCAGGAGACAGAAACACTTCATATTTTCACAAAATCATTAA
This sequence comes from Eschscholzia californica subsp. californica, assembly GCA_002897215.1. Classification (NCBI taxonomy): domain Eukaryota; kingdom Viridiplantae; phylum Streptophyta; class Magnoliopsida; order Ranunculales; family Papaveraceae; genus Eschscholzia; species Eschscholzia californica. Next base: position 311,628 of record BEHA01001674.1, read on the forward strand.
ATGTAGGAGGAGACAAAATCGGATTAGTGTTATCATGAAAGATGATGTGGTTATCTCAGATGAAGGGGAGATTAGCAAGGAGGCTATCTCCTACTTCAGTAATTTATATGAAGAACCTCGTTTGTGGAGACCAGGGCTAAATAACATGCACCTTCCTTCCTTGTCTGGTATAGAGGCTGATTCTCTAGAAGCTGATATAACAGAGGAGGAAGTGTCGAATGCAATTAAGGAGATGGCTAAAGATAAGGCGCCAGGCCCGGATGGATTCCCTATATCCTTTTTCGTCAGGGTATGGGACATCATCAAGTCACTGTTCATGGAAATGGTTGCTGAATTCTCGGAAGGGGCTCTTTTCCAGTGGAGGCTAAACCATACTTTCATTGTTCTGTTACCTAAAACTCAAAATAGCTCTAGGTTCCAGGAGTACAGACCCATCAGCCTAGTTGGGGGAGCATACAAGATTGTAGCGAAAGTATTGGCCATGAGGCTGGCAGGCGTTATAGGAAGCTTAATCTCTCCTTTCCAAGGGGCTTTTGTGAGTGGAAGACAGATTTTAGACGGAGTCCTAATAGCCAATGAACTAATAGACTCTAGAAGAAAAGGGAAGACTAAAGGCCTAGTGGTGAAAGCTGATTTAGAGAAGGCATATGATAGGATCAATTGGGACTTCCTGTACCAGGCCATGGAGCGGATGGGATTCGGATACAAATGGAGAAGCTGGATATACTCGTGCATATCTACAGCCACATTTTCAGTTCTGATTAATGGTAGACCATCGGAGGTGTTCCAAAGTTCAAGAGGCATCAAGCAAGGGGACCCTCTCTCCCCGTTACTTTTCTTATTGGTTGCAGAAGTTTTGAGCCAATGTCTACAAGAGGCAGGTAGAAGGAACTGGATTAAAGGTTTCAGAGCAGCTGAGAATGGTGATGAGATCAATCACCTTCAGTTTGCAGATGACACCTTATTTTTCATTGAAGAGGATGCCAACCAGCTGAGGAGACTGAGGGACATTCTTATTTGGTATGAACTAGCGTCGGGACTCAAGGTAAACATGCACAAATCCTTCATCTATAGTGCTACAAAGGTAGATGAGGACAGTATGAATCAAGATATGATTAAGGAGTTCGGATGCCAGGTGGGATCTCTTCCCACCACATACCTGGGGCTACCTTTGGGAGAAAGCTACAAATCCAAGAAATTATGGGACCCTGTGTTAGAGAGGATAAATAAAAGGCTAGCTGCATGGAAGGGACATCTCTTATCAAAAGGGGGAAAAATAACATTGTTGAAATCAGTCCTCCAGGCCTTACCCACATATTACTTCTCCCTCTTCTCTATACCCAAGGGTGTATTGAAGGTCATAGATAGTAAAATGTGCTCTTTTCTATGGAACAAAACTATGGGGAGTAAGAGTATGCACTGGATGAATTGGAACCAGATTCGCACCAGCAGGAGCAAGGGAGGCATGGGAGTAAAAAATTTAGAGTACATGAATCAAGCACTCCTAACTAAATGGTTATGGAGGATGGATCAGGAGAGAAACCAATTATGGCAAAGGGTCATCTCTAGTAAGTATGGTTCGAATAGTGACCTTTGGATTAGAAAATGCAAGAACACACCTTTTGGATGTGGAGTTTGGAAAGGAGTCACAGCTCACCTGAAGGATTACCATAAGATTACTAGATGGGTCCTAGGAGATGGCCGAAAAATCAAGTTTTGGACGGACAAGTGGATTGGTTCGAATAGCTTAAACCTAAGCTTCCCGGATATTTTTAGGGTGGCAGTCAGGCCCTTGGCTACTGTGGCAGAGGTGTATAATGCTGTGAGCGAATCCTGGGATATTGTACTCAAGAGAAACCTGAATGATTGGGAGCTGCAGCAATATGTCCATCTGTTGCAAATCCTTCAAGAAGCCAATCTCTTAGATGAGCCGGATTCTCGAGTATGGTGCAATGGGGAGAGTGAACCCCTGTCAGTTGCCAATTGCTATAAAAGGTTGGATGCAGATGGTACCATCCTAGAGCCTTGCGTATCCAAAACAGTCTGGATCAAGGCTATTCCACCAAGAGTGGGGTTCTTCATATGGGCCATCTTAGTTCAGAAAGTTCCAACTGTGGATGCTTTGAAAAGAAGGGGATTTCAAGTCCCTAACAGATGCATCCTGTGCAAGGAAGAGGAGGAATCGGCTGACCACCTATTCCTCCATTGTAGGGTGGCAGCTGGCATCTGGAAATACTTTGCCAAATTGATGGCAACCCAGTGGTGCCACCCTGAATCCATTCATAATATGATTTCTCAGTGGGACGGCTTGGCTAAGAGGAAGCACAGAAAGGAGGTGTGGCAGCTAGTCCCAGCTGCGATTGTCTGGAGTATTTGGCATGACAGGAATAGTAAAATCTTTAAGGAAAAGAATCTGAATTCTTTGGTTGACATTGAAGATGTCAAGGGTGTCATATATTCCTGGATTAGGAGAATTGGAAAGTTTAAGAATGTATCTTATCTGGATGTAGTAGTTAATTGGGAGGCTTGGATGTCGTGAAATATCATCCTAAGCCTCCCTTCCCTATGTACATAGCTATTTTATTTCAATAATATATTCATTCTAAGTTTTCAAAAAAAAAACCCAGTTGGGTTACTAGTCCCTGTGGATGTTTTTTTTTTTTTTAAATCTTTGAATTAATAATAGAATTATGGTATAGTACAATGAGGAAAGATTCCAATGAGATATTAGGACGTGTTACATCATTATCTCATCTTACTTAGATACAAGATTTATACTTGGCCCACCCAACGTTCCTGCTCCATTGATATAACAAGTTTTATTAAAAGGGAGCTAATCAAAGTGATGTATCGCAGTAGTCATGAGAATATGAGATAGATTTTAATTTATATTGGCAAACTTTATGAAGCATGAAACAGGATTATAGGAACCAGTAGTGCCATGAAGTTTTTTTTATGTTCTGCCAATGGGTTCTTGTCAAGTTTGAGATGCTATTGTTATGCTTGAATAGGTGTCTCATTGACGTGATGAGGTCAATTTGCAAGCTCAGTAGTATGTCTTTGCATCAGCATAACAGTGCCACTCATTTTTATCTCTGTAATTTCAGTGAATGATTTAATTACTTTGATTTCTTAGTTATTGTCATGAGATATCTTTGTTCTATGTTCCTTTTCTCCCACCTGTTTATAGCTTGGCAAGTGGGTCTGTGGCCATAGATCTATATTCCTGTTAATTGTTATACTGTGACAATCTCTCATAAGTACAGGAGCTTAATATGAATTTGTTCTGGTTCACTATCGTAAATTCCTTACTCTCATACATCTAATTTATCCATTTCAGGCTGGGATTGAAGTTGCTAAGCTCTTTCTTAATCAAGGGGATCCGGTGTGTAATCCTGATAGTAGTAACTTTTCAGATGTGCCTCTTGATAAGTTTCTGATTTTGAATATGATATCTAGACTCTTTAATATAGATTCTTGTTGTTCAAGTCACACATAATGGTCTCTTAGGGTTTTAGATTATGAATTGTCTATGCCTATGGAAGAGTACGTGTATCGACATCCGCGAACGGTATGACTTATGAGGTCTCCGATACTATGACTAGAAAATTGCCAGTACAGGGAATATAGTAATGCTCGTATATCTTCTTGTTGAATTTGTGGTCATCCAACACAAACCCCAATTGGTAATGAGTGGGAAGGACCTAGACATTATTTTATTGGTTATTCGATCAAGCTTCGCCATGTGGGACTATTCTTACACGCCCCCTCAACATGTCACATTTTTTCAGCCTAACCCATGTCTTTTATCTTTCTCTCGAGAGAGGCATGTGGTAAATATGTGGTCATCCAACTCAAAACCAATTGGTAATGAGTGGAGAGGACATGGATTTATTTGAAACCGTTATTACCAGGCACGCATATCTGTACCAGGGTAATACTTTTTACTAATCTCTGGAACAGTTCATTATCCTCGTACATGTAAATAAAAATCTTTCACGCCATCGGTTGATTTTGTATCGAACACAAAACGATTGCCTTACGAATTTTGACACAATATTGGTAAAAATTTGAGAGCTCAAACAAGTAAGAAGCATTTGTTCATCACTTATCGCTACTTTTATGGTTGTCTGGTCAGATGCATTTTGCGGTTGAGAAATGAAGTATGTTTTCGTGATTCTCTAAACAGTGAAACGTGGAAAGCAAACAAGAATAACCTTCTCATGTACCTTAAATTTCAAAATGGATATCAATAATTTGCTTGGTAGAGTTGGTAATGAATTAGTACCCATCCAGAACTGAATATTGTGTTTATTGGACTTCTATTATTTCCTATTATAATGTCGAATATTTGCAAAAAGAGGATCAGATATACCTGTTACTATATTACTAATGAGATAACTGCGCTTTGTCAAATTTATATTTACTGACAATTCTTATTAACTAGTAGATTAAAGCGGGTACATGATCATGCATACAGGTTATTTATACTGCTGGAAGGGACCCCGAGTACCAAAAAAGTATTGTTGCAGAAACTAAACCTCTCTTTACGGCACCAGTCATTGTAAGGATAGTACTTTGTTTTTTTGGTCGTAGAAGTCTCCGTGGGATAGTAGAAAATATATCAATTTAAACAAGGTCGTGGATTTGTAAAAAAGAATGTCCTGTAGTGAAGTATCAAGGATACATCTATTCTTATGAATAAGTCACTCTTAAGAGTTTTACAATATTTCTGCACTTTCTAGTGTTCTTACATATTTATAAAGCAATTTATCTACTTGATCGATTATAAACTTTCTTAACAAAGAAAAGCTGGTTTGATTGTGTGTTAGAATATATGTAGTACCAGAAGTGGTAAGATGTTATTTCATATTATTCCATCTCTCTTAATAGAGTTTCATATAATTTCTCGGATTTGTTTGGCTGTAATAGTGTTATTACTTCCATTGTAGGTCTTAGTTAATAACAAGACAGCAAGTGCAAGCGAGATTGTGAGTATCATCACATTAACATTTTATCTTTAGTTGCTAGATTGGTTTTATCAGTGAACTGTAATAGTAAAGCAGAACCTTTTTTCAGGTTGCAACTGCACTTCATGATAACTGCAGAGCTGTTCTTGTGGGAGAGAGGACCTATGGCAAAGTATGAATAATAGCGCGCACATAATGTCGGTCAATGGTTTACTCACACTATAAAGTCGGCAAGTAGCATATTTTTTCGTTGTTAGTGGTTTGCTCATATGCTTTTCAGGAATCTCTGAAACTCTTTCTTTCTAACCAGATTCCAGAAAAGTAGACTCTACTAATCTAGAACAGAGTAGCTTAACTAGTAGAGTGGGGAAGCTTTAACCTAAGATTGATAGTTTACCTTTTAGACAAATTCGTACCTTTGGCAATTTGCATACGTATTATCATATAAAATGTAAGAAATCCTTAAGTAATATCCTCCATTTGCCCTGTCCATTATATAAGACTCTAACAACTTTAAGTCAAACTTCTAAACTATTCGACCTCATTGGAATCTTCTAAAATTAGATTTGTCTTTGAATTTTACTTGTACCAAGAGATTAATGATTAAACTAGAATATTTAAAAGAGTTCAGCTAATTTGTGGAAAACAAAGAAAGCACCCATTTGCTGGTTTCTAAATTGTTCTGTTTTGGGGCAAATGTTGTATTCAAGATATTGGACATTTGTTGAACCAACTGTGTTGTTAGGATGATGAACCAAAAAGCCATGTTTATTTATTTTTATTAGTTATACTTCTATCTTAACCGGTCTTCACTATTACAGGGTTTAATTCAATCTGTGTTTGAGCTTCGTGATGGGTCTGGCATTGTTGTCACTGTCGGGAAGTATGTAACACCGAAGCAATTGGACATCAATGGAAATGGAGTAGACCCAGACTTTCAGAATATCCCAGGTCAGAAATCAATGTTGTTTGATGAAGTAAAATAAGTGGCCTGAAACTGTCATCACCTTCTTTTTGCAGCCTGGGCTGACGTCAAGGAATACCTTTCCCAGTGTCATCTTCAAATAAATGGATAAGTGCAAGGTTTGCTTTCGATTTTGTTGCTCTACTTATTGCTTTTACTAGTCTACAACTTAAAATTCTGAAGTTGCCTTCGGATATTTTTGTTCACAATCACCATGATTTTCTGAAATTCATGTCCTGCTGAATTATTTAGATAGGTTTGTGTGGTAGTAGGTTCTCCTGCTGCAGCTCCTAATATATGTGAATAAAATGTGATTCTGAAATTTTGAGCTAATACAGCAAACTCATAATTAGCTAATACCAAATCTGTGATGAAGAAACAAGAGAAACAATGATTGGAACTCTACCACTGATAACTCCTGAAATAACTTTACCAGCGAACATCTATCCGACTACATATCTGGCGACCACTCACACCATACCGGAGTGTCTATGGGGACCTCAAGCAACGCTACTGTTGAGCTAGCTCAGTTGTAGCACTTCTGAGCAGAACTTACAGGGAGGGTGTAACAGGCTTGGCGGAAGCCGGTATCTGGACTCCAGGGACCTCAAACAATGCTATAACCGAGCTATCTCAGTTTATAGAGCTGCTGAGCATACCAGAGGCCATGATCTTTAGTCCTTAGCCATGAATGGCTTGAATGTGTCGGTGGTGAACAAAAGTTTCCAAATTGGCCAAAAGCCAAGAAGGAAGTTTTATCATCTCAGAGTTACGGTATTGCAGAGACGGGATAACCCTTACCCGGATGGAGTAACTAGTTTAGCCAGTTCCATTTTCCTGATGACGTCGACCCGGAACAAAAGAGAGAAGGGAAGAAGATGAGCAGATTAAGGGAAGGTTCGAGCCGTTGGCTATGGGAAAGGTGGTTAATGACCGGGGAGAACATGGATGCGGTTCACAAGGTAGGAGACAACAGAAAGAAATCAGTATGGTTGCCGGCGGGAAGTTGGAAGGTTGGACCCGAATGAGTTATATCGTCGACAATCTAGTAGCCGGGACGTACCAACAGCGGATGCATGGAGACCTTGGCCCAGTGGAGGTGTTGGAAATCAACACAATCAATAGGCTGGGATAAACACGCAGCAACCCACTGCTTGGAAGAAGGATCATAATCGTTCAGAAAGAAGTTTGAACACTCAACTGCCACCCAGCGACCCCACCAATGCATGGTGAAGATTTTCCTCAAGTCTAGTTTTTTCCTAAGGGTCGGGTCTAATAAATATGGGTTTCTCAAACCAGGTCTGCCTTTTAAATATAACAACAATGAGATCAAGCACCTCATCTTCAAGAATCAACAAGAACAATGGCGGGGACGGAAGTAGTATCGCAGAAGTGACACCACTGCCGGCCATCGGAGATGCACCGGAACATGTGAAGGCTAGGATGCCGGTAGGATTGTAGGAATCATATAGGACGTGGAGAAACATGCTGAATGTTCGAAAAATATATGGAAGAAGCAGAAGTTCAATCTGAAGAAGGAGATGACATTCAAGCTCGGAAACCAAGAAAGGATAGTTTGATACAAGAGAAGCTACCAGAGCAGTCTCAACAACCCAGTGCAGAAAAAAGTAGCAAGACAAGATGCCCTTAACCCATAGTAATCGAGAAGACAGGTGAGGAACTCTCCAGATATTGACCCGCAATCCGATGAAAGAAAAAAGCGTGCAAGATCAACCTCAGCTTGTGGAAAGATTGAGGTCAGAGAAAAGTTAGCATTAGAGCCTCATATGTCAGAGATTGAGATAAGTGAAGATCTGCTGGAAGCATTTACAAATCTGGTCAATAACATTAACAAATGGACCAAGCAAAAAACATATCATAGAAGAAGGCTAGTCAAGAAGAGGACATCAGGCCCTAGAGTTGTATGGGCGTTGGAAAAAGAATTAGTTCTAAACCTAGACAGCGAGGGGCCGAAGGAGACTAGGGCGGTCCCAGAGATAGCCTGACAAGAGAAGCCTAAAGCAAGAGAGGAAGAGTTTTTAGATTCTGGAAAGGAACTGGGCTTCACTAAAGGCTAAGGAAAGGAAAAAGTGTTTGACCTTATGGTAGTGGATGGTATCAATCTGAAGCAAGCAACATAGCAGGAAAAGGCTGAAGAGGAGCCGAATATGGTGGAACCCCTAGCAATGATCTTGCCTCGCCCAAAGTAGCAAACTAAACAACCAAAGCAAAAAAGAGGAAGAAAAAGGTCAGAAGAGCGATTAAGAGGAACCGAAGAAGATAGGATTAACAATAACACTACAAAAGGAACAGAGGCATTAGTGTCGGTGGTTAAATAGAAAAGAACTCTCAAGTTCTACAGAGAGTTGAAGCCTCCCCAATGGACTTTTGCATCTCTTTTTTGTGTTCACAAAAAATTACAAAATTGGTTGGGAAGCTGCCCCCGATGGGGGAATTTAGGGTATTCTATGTGTTTGGAACTCATTTTTTTAGTAAATCGTTTTTACCGGTGTATATTCTATATGTTCGATAGTGAAGGAAAAAGGCAGACAACTTTACCTGACTCTTCATAGGAATTTATGACCCTTGTATCCAAGGAATAAAATTTCAGTTTCGATGGAAATTTCGGTCAGTCCCGAGAAACGTGTCTTAGAAATATTTCGGTTAGTGTGGAAATCTTACAAATCCATGGAAATGATAGAAATACATGCAATTGTATATAACAATATTATCAAACCATAATGAAGCATAAAAATGATATATATAACGGATTAACAAAATCTATTAGTTTGAGGGGTATTAAGAATTACACAGTTACATCCGAGAGTAAATTGAGTAACTTCTTGAAAATATCACTCAAACGATAACATTTTTACTGATAATAGTTAACAAGATTTGTAAGCTTAAGAAGGTATCATCTATTACACAATTATATCAGGGGTGTGTTACAAAGCTAAAATCGATTTGGGCAGTTAAGTGAGGGGGTTAAATCATTCAAATAGTTTTAAAAAACATTCAGAGCATAACAAAAAAATCAAGAGATATCTACGAGAAATAAAGAAGAAAATGAAGATGGAAAAGATGAAGGAATAAATATGTTTTTAGTTTTAGTTTCTCCGGATTTTTTGCTAGATTTCCTTTATGTCAGTTGAAATTTCCATCATGTTGGTGGAAATCTCGAAATTTCCAACAATTTTGGTCAAAATTTCCATCATGCTGGTGGAAACTATGCAGGAAATAGTTGTAAGTGTGATTTCGTGCACCTAATATAAATTTAAGAAACGCTCGGGAAGTTCATTCCTTGTTTGTATCAAAGAAAAGGGTACAGTTTTGGAAGGAACTGGAGGAAATAGCCTATAAGTGGAACCTCCTTTGGTGGTCGGGAGGAAATTGACGTCGAGTATGAGAGGGTTCGAAGACTGGATTACTAGGAATGGTCTGCTAGACCTCCCAAAGCATGGCATGGCCTTCTCTTGGTCCAATATACCAGGAAAATCCAGTGATGTGCCTTTTAGAGAGGTACCTGGTGAACAAAGAATGAAAAGACTACTTTCTTGAAGTGGAGCTGATCTTTTTTCCCAAAGTGACTTTGGATCACTCGCCTTACTGAAACCAACATTGAAGAACCTGAACCCCCCTCCCTTCAGAATGAAGGAGGTGTGGATGCTCGACCCAGTGTTTGAAAGACAAACTGAAACCGTGGTCGAGACAGAAATTTCGGCTTTTAACAATAAACTGAGGAAACTACAAAACAAAACCATACTTTTGGACAAGGAAGAAGAAACAAGTACTCTAACTCAGGAGGATTTTGTGTCTAGAAACGAAAAGATAATAGAGTTACATAAGATGCTGAACCTGGAAGAGATGAGCCTGTGCCAGAAGTCAAGGGTGCAATGGCTCGAGGCTGGAGACAGGAACTTCATATATTTTCATAACATCATCAGATGTAGAGCAAGATCTAACCGGGTGAGCATGATTATGGAGAACGGAATAACATCCCTGTTTGAGGAACCAGACATTAAGAATGCGGCGCTTAATTTCTTTAGCAACTTACAGACAAACCTAAGCAGTGGAGACCAGGCAATTATAATATGGCAATCCAAGCCGTTAGTCCCGGCCTTATTGATGCGGGTTGTGACGAGGGGTCCAAAACAGAATGTAACGCTTCAATAGATTAACAAAATAAAGGCTTGGAGATGGAAGATTCATCCAAGTCTGACACGAAAAATGGTACCACACACACACATAAGTCTTAAAGACAGATTCCTACAAGGGTGAGCTTCATGGTATGGGAACGTGCCTCTAGCCACATTACCAAATCGGCTACCCTCTGGGGTTTCACATGGCAAGTAGATGTGTTGTGTGCAAAGAAAAGAAAGAATCAGTAAACCATCTGTTTCTACACTGCAAAATAGCCACTACGCTCTGGGACTTTCATCCAAGCGGCTAAATCTCAATGGTGTATACCGGAGTCAGTAGACCAAACGATCCATCAATGGGGTGGTTTGAAAATCCCCAAGGGCAAGAAGAAGATTTAGAACATAATCCTTCTGGCTGTAATTTGGTGCTTATGGAAGGAGAGAAATGTATAAATATTATATGGCACAAATCCCTATGGTATCCTAGGGGCAGAAGACATTAAAGGCTTATTATTTCACTGGAATAGAAAAACGGGATGGGCCAAATCTAAATCGTACAATGATACTTTAAACCGTTGGAAAGCTATGATACTATAACATAGTCTCCTACTCTTGTTTCGTTTATTCTTTTTCAATAAAGATTCGTTTAAAGTTAAAAAAAAAAACAGTGATTAGAGATAGATTTTTTCATCTCGCCACATTACCAAATTGGATGGAGCCTTACTTCTTTTAAGATTCACTAGCTTTTTAGATGAAGAAAGAGGAAAACAAATCGGAATGGCATTGAGGTTGATCATTCTCTTTTGCAATCGTGGGGTTGTAAATCGTAATTTTGCGGAACAGAATCGAAGTAGTGTATATCTTTTTTATAGGAATCAAATTTTTGAGTGTAAGGCATTGAGGTTGATCATTCTCTTTTGCTATCATGGGGTTGTAAATCGTAATTTTGCGGAACAGAATCGAAGTACTGTATATCTTTTTTGTAGGAATCAAATTTTGAGTTTAAGGCTACAATTTGTGGTTTTCTACATCGTCTTGATACTGAGAAAACATCAGGTCACTTTTTTAATCTGTGTATGACACTCAAATGTACTGAAGTTTTTGAGTACTGATAAACAAATAGATTGTCTTACTAGAGTTCCGTTCGTACATGTCTTTATTTAATGCAGGGGACACTTGTGCTCGAGAATTCGATTTGCTAGTGCGATTTAAGTCTTAGGCCTTAAGCTGCAACTTCTTTTGGTTTCTGTTGGTATTAGACTATTTGTATGAACCAAAACTGCAAGATCATTTTCTCGAGTATAGCATCTTGACATCAAAAGGTAATCATCCTACTGTAGTTTATCAATCTGTGTTTTGTATACAATATTTAATTCAACGGTTTTCTTTCAGGTTTAGGTATTGAAGTCCAAATACTTTATAAGGAACAACTGGAGATTCAAATTTGGATTTTCTGTAATATATGTTTGCCCTAAATTTTATTTACTCTGTTCAATATATCCCTTGCGCTCTTCCTTTGAAGTCACCGAACTGATTTAGTACAACATAGATCACTGTTGCCCAAGGTAGCAATGAACTTCCGTTCGGCTTTGTTAGATGTGTACTAGTTGTTAACTTGATATTAATCATATATTAGCAGTCTAATTCTTTTCTAATTGTATAATTTCCTAAGACAGAGTCCTCTCTTTCAACAAAAAAAAAGATAGTCCTCTCTATGTTTCCCAAGTTAGATTTTAAGTTGTCTAAAGCTGGGAAAACGGTCCGGAAACTCGAGAACTGGCCCGAACCGTCTGGACCGTTGGGACTCGGTGACAGAAATAAGCCCGTTTCGGGCTTGCCCGGCCCGTTTAGATGGGCTCTAGTGGTCGGGACACGGGCAGGGCCTTTTGCTAGACGTCCGGCTCGCTGAGCCCGCCCGATAAGCCCGCACCTTTAGACTGCTAGATTTAGGGTTATAGAATCCAACGACTGAGCTGCTTTTTCTCCCATAAGATTTAAGGTTTTTAAGGTTACGGTGTATATGAAAGAGAGTATTTATTTTACAGAAAATCAAAGAAGATCAAGGCAACTTCATTAACCCTCAAGTCTGACAGTGGGTTTTCCAACAAGCCTTGCAAGGAGCTCTAGGAACTCTGAATAGTTGTTTGAACAGCAAGGAGGTCAACTTGTTTCAAATATACAACATGGATTTTGTTAATGCAATGTAGTTGGACCCTCATGTCGATCCGTTTGCGATGTCCAAGAGTGTGAAAGAAGCGCTCCTTAGGCCAGTACGTGATTGGCTGATGCATACGCTTCGTTTAATATTGATTGATGGAACTTTTGACCAGTTGAAACCGGCCGAGAGGAAATTGGGGTGAAGGACAAAGGAAATGGCGATGCCTACATTTAAATCAATTGATTCGTCATGGCCCCGGGACCCTGTTCGAGATCCGTCCAAAGGTCGATCAGAATTTTGTTAACCCTTGGTGAGCGATTCAACAGATCCCTTCACCAAGAACCAAGAGAGTAGTCAGGATCTGAGAAAGGAGTCCAGGGTCGTGTGGATACGTCTTACCCGTCCAGTTTGATCTTGCTCGTTATGAGTGAAGTCGGCTTTCTCGTAGGAACTTAGGTGATAGTATCCCGATCAAACTACTGACGAAGGGGTGAGCGGAAGAGGGAGTCTACTGGACGTTGTTCAACTAGCGGAGACACTTGGGAACGGTCGGTCTGTGACCCCTGGTTACGGAGTTTCCTCGGGGTGATCTCGTAGTTCCTACGGGGTGGGGCCCTATGGAGTAAGTGGGGGTCGGTCCATGGATTTTCCTTCTTTTTGCCGCATTTCGCTCAAGGGGTTCGGTATTACAAATCTATATACTACGTGTGAGATTGGACATGTGGCGATACGGAACCTCCCACCCGGTGGGACAACCGGTAGTACGATTCAAGGGAATTGGACACTCCCGGAACGCATACTGCATCCGCTTACTTAGTTGCGTAAGGGATAATTCCTGGCACATCCCCTCTTCTTCCTTCTCCTTTCCTCATCTTTTCTAACCCTAACCCTAACCCTAATTCCACTAAATCTCCGTTCCACCCACTTCATCAACCCATCCCCTCTTTATGTTCTTGTTCTGTTCCCAATCTCTATCGAAAGATATCAATCTGTTGCGAAGTTACATCTTGTCTTTTTTATGAAACCTAGATCTTACGTGATAAAGTTTTGATCTTTGATTCAATAGAGAGTCGAAATTTTAGAGGTAAGCTTCCTTCTGATGAAAATTTAGGGTTTAAGCTAGAAACATTGAAGCAGAAATTCCAGAAGCAAGGATTCTCCGTCGTTGCCAGATCAAGAAAATTCCAAGAACATTACTAGTTTTAGAATTTGATTTTGCTAGAGATTTCCAATTTGAATCTCAAATGTGAACATAGAAAAGTTGATCTTTTGGGTTTGATTCTATCTTCTTTATGAAATAATGGTTGTGTTATTTTGATTCCATCTTTTTATTTATGAAATCTTCTTGTTTGGGTTTGAATGGGTTGAAATTGAAATTTGAAATCATGGATGAAATTTATTGTATTTTATGGCTTAAACTAATGTTCATACATAAAATTAAGTTAATTGATTATCATTATGTTTATTTTTTCTAAAAAACCGGAGCCCGTTCGTTTTGATTTTAGTTATGTTTTCGTTTTGGTTTTTGATAGATCTGGTTTTTGTATCTTCTTCAAACCATTGAAGTCCAAAATAGTAAAGCTTTTGGCTATCACGAGATCGCTCTATTTAAAATGAAGAGATGGTTATTACAAATCATCAGACTGTCAGATTATGAGCACAAAAATTAATGTTGAGTGCACAAATTTCAAGCCTAAAAATGACATAATTCTGATTTCTACAACAGTATACAAAAGTATACCTAATAGCTGATCTATATAAAAATGAACATGGTCAGTTATCATCAGAGATATCTTTTAGAGAATTGGAAGAAGATTTTGGCGAAGCCTTGGCTGAAATAAAAGATTTTTGGTGAAGCCTTGGCCAAGATACATCACACATTGCTGGAACAATTTCAACAACGGAGTCGTTCGAAGGCTTGTTCCAAGATGCCGAAGAAGAGGTTTAACCTCCGATAGTATTTCATTAAGTCATCAGTTGTAGAAGCCATCGCCGAACAATCAAAATCAAAGTACTCATGTAGAAAAAATAATCTAGATAGTTAATAGGCATTCAATCAAGAATAGAATCCTATACAAAGATAAATCTGTTAGAAGAAAACAATTAGAAGATTAATAAAGTAAGCATTAACAATAAGAATCCATTATAATCTAGGATTATAAAAGATAAACATTAAAACAACTGAAAAAAAAATTTAGAGTTTAGAAGGAATACTGGATTCTCGATTAGAGAGAGGAAACGAGCGAGCTCGACGACCATTGCGCCGAACTATTTCTTCTCCATACACTAATGGAGGTAAAAAAATTCCTCTGAATGGGAGAGATGGGGAAAAGTCAGTTTTTCCCTTCTTATATACCCTAATACTAAATGCCACATCATCATATGACTAGTTTCACTTAGATTTGGACTCTATTTAGGGCCATGAATTCCATTTGGGAAGGGGTGGCACCCTATTTCTAAATGTTTTTAGTCGGTTTTCCTGTGTTGGGGCGTCAATAGCAATATTGAAGGGCGCCTTTGGCGCTACCCTTCCATCCGCTATACTCGGATCTTCACTTGATTTGATCATTGACGAAAGTTGTCCTTTGTAAGACCTGTTTTAAATACATAAAAATTGGTGTTAAGCAAAAAATAAGAAATTTTGGATTTTTAACCAAAAAAAATATACGACTTGTCTTTTTTACTTTAAAGGGTCTAATTTGGGTTTTTGGCCCAATTTTCGGTTGTTTTTTACTTTAAATTTGGCAACAAAACTTCATCATATGACTAGTTTCACAATTAGTTTTGGACTCTATTTAGAGCCATGGATTGCATTTAGGAAGGGGTGGCACCCTATTTCTAAATGTTTTTAACTGTTTTTGCTGTGGTGGGGGTGTCAATAGCAATATTGAAGGGCGCCTTTGGCGCTACCCTTCCATCTGATATACTCGGATCTTCACTTGATTTGATCATTAACGAAAGTTGTCCTTTGTAAGACCTTTTTTAAATACATAAAAATTGTTTTTATCCTTCAAGTATTTATCCTTCAAGTAACCCTTTGTCACTTTAGTTTGGGTGATTTTTATTGTCTATCTCATTTCTACGGACTAAACCTCTGAAAAAAAAAATTTATGGATTATTTCTAGAGAGATAATTCAATTTTTTTTAGTCTTCAGTCTTTTTAATTTGCATAACCTTGCGACAGCTTTGCCACACCTTGCGACAACATTGCAACAGCTTTCCAAAAAATATCGAGTTTTTAACCCAAAAAATATATATTTGGATTTTTAACAAAAAAAAAATACAAATTTTGGGTTTTTAACCAAAAAATAAGAAATTTTGGATTTTTACCCAAAAAAATTGTATAACTTGTCTTTGTTTTACTTAAAAGGGTCTAATTGAGGTCTTCGGCCCAATTTTCGGTTGGTTTTTTACTTCAAATTTGATTACGAAACTTCAACAATAGGAATCTGCACCAAAATGTGTCAAGAACGTGTTTGCCAAAGTTGTGATATTTTTCACTCCTTATGTCCTAAACACCAACCCATATCATTCATTTCGTTTTTAACTTCAAATTTGACAATAAAGCTAAAAAAGTTTCAGAAATAGGAAGCTGCCGTATCATCCCATTTCGATTTTTATTTCAAATTTGACTAATATAATTAAAAACAAGACTTTACCAACAGAAATGGAGGGTTTACTTAAATTCGAATATTAAATTCACAACAAATCTTAGCAAAAAGAAACTGCAACAAAATGTGTCATGAACTTTTAAGTAGAAGTAGTGACTTTTTCCATCAATGCGCTCATTATGTCTTGAAGCCTCATGCGCTATAAATTTTTTTAGATTTCAAATTCGATTTCTAAAATTGGAAATGAAACAACAACAAAAAAGAAACTTCAAAAAAATATGTCACAAACTTTTCTGCAAAAGAAGTAATCTTTTTCAACCGTTGCACTAATATTATGTCCTAAAACAAAAAGCTATATCACCTGTTTCGTTTTTTACTTCAAGTTTGACTACTAACGTTGAAAAACGAAAATTTAACGATAAAAATCTACACTAAAAGTTGCCTTAAACGTTTTCGTAAAAGTTCCGATATTTTTTCACCAAATACGGTCGTTATGTCCTAAAACATCCAACTATATCAAGTATTAGATAAAATGTTTTGTACTGACTGGGACAAACCAAAAGATAAATCTAGCTGTTCATTCCCTTTGTTCTTAAATTTTGACCGTTTGATCTCTTAGATACCTAGAATTATCATAATTCTTCCCCCCACTTAATAAATCAATGTTATTTGTGTTTTTTATGTTAATCTTTCGCAAGTGAAGAAATCATTTTTTTTTTAAATTTTGATTTTCAATCTTTATGTACCATTTCTCCTAAATTTGAAGAGCTCTCTTTTGAAGAGTTAATTGTTATTCTTTTCCCGATTTTACGACTTGAATCTACTATATTACTTTTCGGTTTTTTTGAGATGAGTAAGTAGGTGGTAGTCTTATTATCTTTTAACTAAACTTCACGAATTATGTAAACCGGTAGGTACAAATCTATCTTTGTCAGTGATTCTTTAATATGATTTTCTTTCTTATAAATTTCCTCTTGATTTTCTTCTTTAAGCTTAACTAAATTACAACTTTTATCGATTCTTTTGAACAATTCGAATTACCTCTTGTAAAATTAATTATTGTTTACCTCCACTAGATGACTTGAAAAGTTCTGTGATTTTTGTTTGTTGTTTTTAACACCAATAATCGATTTTAGACCTTTTTGGTTTAAAAACTATCAACTTATATTTAACTTTTTGTTTCAGATCTTTATGTTCGCTAGGGGTGGGAATCGGCGGGTATGGGTATCCACATGTAACTTGGTCTCGGGCTCGGGCGGGTCAGGTACTTGTTTTCCTTGACCCCTCAGGCACTCGGGTAAATCGGGCGGGCAAATTGAAATATTTCAAGATTAAAGTCAGCCCATGCCCGGTTCGTAACACGGGTAGGTCGTGCGCAAGCGGGCTTCAAGTAAGGCAATTTAAATTTAAGTTTAAGTGTATACTAAGTATACAAGGGCATTGTGCCTGTGAATTCATGAGAGGTTGCTACCATATTACAGGAACTTCGTACTAATCATCAGGCCAAGAAGTTCGTTTTGTTGAGTTCATTTTATAGACTTCACATACTATTCTTCTCTTTAAGAGAGCCGATGTGGGATCGATTTCTCCGCATCAAGTGAATGCGTCTCCCACACTATTTTATAACTCTGCTCAACCTCGTTCAAAGTAAGCAATGTGGGACTGTGGGACTGTGGGACTATGGGACTAAGGCACTTGCCTTCGTTATAGTCAGGGACATGGCCGAGATTTTGAAGGCCCTGTCCAAATTTCAAAGAGGCCCCTTATACGATAAATAAAAGTAAGAAAAACTCAACAAATAATAGGTAAAAATGATATTAAATTGATAATCCGTCCAAACCTAAAATATATTGAACTTAAAAACAAAAACTAATGAAAATAAACAAAAAATACTACAACCTTTGCATTTTATTTGAGAATCTGAAATAATTTTCACTTGAAATTTTTCTCCTTGCATTTTTTGAAGCAAAATCATCAATTAAATCTTCGCAATCAATCTGATCTAAAAATTCACTTTCGATGGTGAAAAGAGCTAATCCATTTAGTCTATCCCGTGACATAGTTGATCTCTAGTATGACTTCAAAAATTTTAACTTTGAGAAAGTCCTTTCTGCTGATGCAATTGTGACCGGTATCGTCAATAAAATCCTATAGGCAATACTAAAACAATTCATTTTCTTCAAGAAATTCAATATGCAACTAGCTTTCTTCACTTCACCAGGCAAAATATTTTGCAAGAGTCTTAGCTCTATAAATAATTCATCTCCTTTAACATCAGAATGCTCCTCATTTCTCAAATTATTTGCAAGAGTATCGCAAAATGTTTTTAATTCACTATCACAATATCCACTCAATTTTTCTGGTCTCAACAAAACCCCGAAGATCTTCTCATATTTTTGGTATTGGTCGAACCTTTTCTTCTAGTGAAACAATAGCTTGATCTAGTAAGTAAATAAAAATAATGAACTCTGAAAATATTCCTCACTTGATTGTGAAACTAGTTCTGATCATCCATTACCAATCTCGCCAAAATGTCTTTTTCGACGAATGTAACGCCTCTTGAGAATTTCAGCATCAACTTCCATTTCAGTTGCAAGTTTCTTAGCATCGACCATGGCATCTTCAAACCCAGTTTCTCTCTATTGCTTAAAAGTAGCAATTAAACCTCTTAACAGTTCAATGACGACATCAATATGTATATCTTCTGATTGCAAACTTTTGCTGACCTGACTTACTGTAACCAATATCCTGTACCAAATAGTGGTGCCCATAAAAACTCAAAATTACTGAGCTCATGTATTGCAATAGAATTTGCTTCATTTTTAGTTTTAGCTTCATTGTCACTTCTTCCTAATTCGAATAAAGCTTCTCTGATTTGTTGAGGTTGTGTTATAATTGCTTTGACACTTTCAACACGACTTTCCCAACGTGTTGTTGACAATGATTTAGAGTAACTCCTAGATTATCCTTTAAAATTTGCCAACGCTTTGTAGAATTTGGAAACAACGCGTAAATTCGTTGAATAACTCCGAAGAAATCCTTAGCTTTACTATAACAATTTGCTATATCAGAAAGAGTTAAGTTGAGACTATGACAACCACAAGGAGTATAAAATGCTCTAAGGTTAATATCTAGGAGTCTTTTTTGGACCACTTGCTTGCACCCTTTCATATTTGATCCATTATCATATCCCTGCCCTTTCACATCATCTATCTCAAGATCAAAAGCCTTTAAGGCGGTTTGTAGCTCTTCAAATTATCTGACTCCAGATGTATCATTCACATTAAAAAATTCTAAGAAATATTCTTGTACCTTTACTGGAGTACCACTCATATCTACACATCTTATGACCAAAGTCATCTGCTCTTGGTGATTACTATCAGGAGTACAATCGAGAACAATTGAAAAGTATTTAACTGCTCTTACCTTTTTAAGAATTGTGTTTCTGACTTCAGACGATAACATTCGTATTAACTCATTTTGAATTACATTACCGAGATAACGAGATCGAATTTCATTAGTCTTAATCCGACGAAGATGTTCCTCCATAATTGGGTCATGTTCTGCAAGCATCTCAACAAGACCCATTAAATTTCCGTTGCTTTTTCACTAATTTTTTGCGTTCTTCCACGAGATACTAGCGTATACTTGGCAAGATATTTTATTATTGAAATTCACCTTCGCAATAATAATCTCCAATGTTTTTTCTCCTTTTTAATTGCATCTTGCACAGCTTTGTCTATTGTCTGGCTTGTTTTTAATCGAATTTGTGTCTCAATGCAAAGAGCCATATTAGCAATGTGTTCAATGCTAATTTCATGTTCTTTAAGCTTCACACTAAGATGTCTCCAATCTCCGTATCCTTCATTTGCTAATTTATTTCTCAAAGGCCCTTTCTTAAACAATTTACAACAAAAATAAAAAATGTTATCTGCATATTTTGAGTACACAAGCCAATTTCGATCATGATTTTCTCTATTTGATAAGTGTTTAGTGTAGAATTTCGAAGAAAAGTGTCTTTTTGTATCATCATTGGGACCATCAGTTATTGATAAATCTCTTACGGACCTTTTTCAATTACCATGTCTCTTTGTTTTGCATCTAAAGTATCCCAAAGTCTTGAATCATATATATTTTCAGATATTGGATCATTTTCTTTTTCATGAGATTCATCAGGAACACCATCAACTAAAATTTCATCATTTAAGTGTTTATCACCATTGTTATCATTTTCATTTTGTGCACAATCTTCACGTAGTTCTTCATTATTTTGTTCAGTAACTAACTCTTCAACTAAATTTGGTTGTCCTTTAACAACAAATCTATCAAGAGCTCCTCTTTGTGACTATATCATTTGTTGATCTTTTGCTTTTGCTTGACGTTTGGAATACCCTGATTTTTGTTTTTTTTTTGTGCCATCTTGACTTAACTGTATATATATAATATACTAAATTAGGACTCATTTGTCAACAAAACATATTATATGTTGTTTATTGTGTAAAAAGAAATTGAAATAATTTTAAATAAGTGAATAATAAATAACATAAACTTAAAAGAAATTTTGTTAATAAAATTGGAGAACAAAATGAATAGAAAATATTACCAAGAAGTTGAAAATCTCGGAGATGGTGTTGTCTTCCTTTAGTTTCAGTTTATAGTGAACTATGTAAATTTAAATTTGATATAGATTATGAGCGGGTAGTATCATAGAAAAGAGAAAAAATAATAATTTAAAAAGAAAGTAAAAAAGAAAAATAAGTGTGAGATTGAAATAGAAATTAATATATATATATATATATATATATATTACTATTTATAATTTTATTCTGATCAGAGAGATAGAGAGTTAGAGAGAGAAACTTAAAAAAAATTAAAAATCCTAGTTAATAGGCTTGTAATTCCCTACTCAAAATCTAACCAATAGTACCGTTTTTTTTAATACAGTAACGGTACCAAGCTGCGGCAGATAGAAGCAAGTTCATCTTTATAGAGAGGAGAGAGGAGAGAGAAAGAGCCGGGTGGTGAATTTTCTTTTTTATTCCTTTCCTGGTGGCGCCTCTTTTGAGAGGCAATTACCGATCCAAATTCTCAGCCAACTTATTCGGTTTCTTGCAGTTACAACGGTTATCTTTTCACATTTTCAGTTTATTTTTGAATTTCCAGTGGCTCTTAAGGAGCATTTCATCATGAGATTAAGTCTCTTTTCATCATCACTCACTTTCCTTCTAAGTTTCTTTACATTTACTCTTCTGAAAATTATGGATTCTCCTAACAACCTATTCCTCCAACACTTTGCAGCCTTAACAACAGAAGATCTGCTGCCAACCACGGTTGAAGGAACAGATCTCGTTAGTTCGTTTTCGAAAAACAATAAGAGAGGTGTTATTAAATTTATGTGTTCTAAAAAGATAGATATAAGTCAGGCTATGATCCGATTATCTCGTGTTATTCATGGTCTGAACAGATTTGCTTTAACTGAACTTCAAGATAACAAATTTCTTATTCGATTTGAAACGACAAGTGAATTAGGACTTGCCTTGGAGAGTTCTCCGTGGACAATTGCTGAGGAATTAGTCGTTCTAAAGGAATGTTATGTTCTTCTTGATCTAGAAGAACATACTTTTGATACAGCAGGTTTCTGGGTCCAAATGCATGGCATCCCTATGGGTCTTCTAAGCAGTACAACGGTAAATAGATTAGCGGGTTCACTTGGGAATTACTTTCCGACTACCCCAGAAGATGCCACTCGTTGGAGTGTTTACGGTAGAGTTAAAAAAGAATTCAATCTGAGTCAAAAACTTCTGAAAGTTGTATATCTTACTCTTTCGAAAACAAAATTGATAGCCATTGAACTACGGTTTGAACGTCTTCCTCGATTTTGTGTTTCATGTGGACGAATTGCCCACACAATTAAATTTGGGTTAATTCCGTTTTGGCCCCCGATTTGTGACCAACTGGCCGTTTTGGCCCCCAATTGTGTCCGGCAGTTCGTTTTGGCCCCAAAAAATTCCTAAATGGCCCCAAATTTTTTCAACCTCCCAATTCTACCCCCATAGCATTTCTGTAATTATCTTTTTTTCTTTTTCTTTGTCCACCTCATCTAACAATTACCACATCACTCTGTCCACCTCACCCTTCTTCTCCGGCGAAAGGTCGCCGGCCGGAATAAAAAATTCCGGCCGGCCACCTTTACCAAAAAAAAAAAAAAAAATTCTTCATCTTCTTCATTTCTCTCTCTTCTTCATCTCCTTCTTTCTCTCTCTTCTTCATCTCCTTCTTTCTCTCTCTTCTTCTTCTTCTTTCTCTCTTCTTCCTCTTTCTTTACCTCTCTTTCTCTCTAACCCCTCTCTCTCTCTACAACTCCGGCGAAGGGGCGGAAGGATAAGTTGCGAATTCTTCATAAAAGACTCCATGATATTCAGACTCACTCCCCTACCCCCTCTTCCCTTATTATTGAGAGCGACCTCCAAGAACAACTTATGTTCTTAGAAGAGGTTTACAGGACTAAACTTGAGCAACGTTCCAAACTCAAATGGGCTCATAATGGGGATAGAAACTCTAAGGCCTTCCACATGGCCATGACCCAACGTAGGAATAAAAATAAAATCCAACATATTACCCTTAATTCTGGACTAACTATTACTGATGAAAAAGATATTGCTGATGAACTTGTGTCGTTTTTTCAGAATTTATTTCAAGAAGAGCCAGTTATCGCGGCCCCAAATGAGATCTTGAATGCATACAAATTGATATCGGACACAGAAATGGGCTACATCTCTAGAGCTCCAACTTCAGACGAGATAAAAGCGGTGGTAATGGAAATGGGATCTATCAAAAGTCCGGGACCCGACGGACTTCCCTGCCATTTCTATCAAAAAAATTGGGACTTGCTAGGTTCGGATCTTACCTCTTATATTCAAGATGCATTCTCATCAGGTAAGATTGATCCAACTATTAACAAAACCACTTTGGCTCTTATCCCGAAAGTTAGAAACCCGAGTATGGCCTCAGATTTCAGGCCAATATCATTATGCAATTCAATTTATAAATTCATCACTAAAATTGTGGCTAATCGTATTCGCCCATATCTGGAACAATACATAATGTGGACCAGAATGCTTTCGTCCCCTCTAGACAAATTATGGATAATATCATTATGACTCAAGAGATTATTCACTCTATGAATAAGTCGAAAGCCAAAAAGGGAGGCTTCTCTCTTAAAATCGACATGGCAAAGGCTTACGATGGGGTTAATTGGGACTTTCTTACTAAAGTCTTGAGAGCCACTGATTTTTCGGGTCTCTTCTTAGACCTCATTCTTTCTTGCATTACTACTACTACTTTTAGCATACAGGTCAATGTTCAGCTTTATGGGAATATTGTGGCTTCTCGGGGTCTTAGGCAAGGGTTCCCTCTCTCTCCATACCTATTCCTACTTATCTCTCAGTCTCTCTCTCTCTCCTTATTAATCACTATGAATTTAATAGTGTGTACAATGGTTATAAAATCACTCCATCTAGTCCTAGTATCTCTCACCTTTTATTTGCAGATGATCTCATCCTCTTTGGGATGGCCACCAATACAAATCTCTCTGCGATTACCAATATTATTACTGAATATTCTAATTTCTCGAGCCAACTTGTTAACTTTGATAAATCTTCCATCTTCTTTGGTAAAAAAATGCCTCTGGAGATTCAAACTCAATTTACAACTACTCTTCAGGCTCCAAGCATGACCAACCAGGCTAAATATCTCGGATCTTTTCTTCTTAAACCAGGTAATCGTATTGATAGTTTTTCCTGGTTAACAGATAAATTTCAGAAAACTTTAGCAGGATGGAAAAATAAACTTATCACTCAAGCTGGTAGAACAGTCTTAATTCAATCTATTCTAGGTGCCTATTGCACCTATACATTTAGCTACCAGCAAATCCTGAAGCAAGTTATACAAAAATTAGAACAATCGGAAAGATGTTTTTGGTGGGGTCACACTACGACAGAGAAAAAGATTCACTTCATTAATTAGGATACTATCTGTTCATCCAAAAAACATGGAGGTCTCGGCATAAGAGCTTTATCAGAAGTTAACAGTTCTCTCATTGGTAAGATGACATGGAGGTATTTAACTCAACCTAACTCTATTTGGGTCAAACTTTTAAATTCAAAATACGTTAAGAGTAGTAATTTTTGGACTACCAATAGTCCATCCTCAGCTACTCCTTTTTGGAGAGCCATTCTCAAGACCAGGGATACTTTTTCTTCTAACATTTTATGGCAGGTGGAAGATGGAACTAATATAAACATTAGTTCAGAATTGGTTAACAGACCTACCAAACAGACGTCCAGTTATAATAGAAGAACTGCCAGATTATATTACCAGTGTAGCAAACCTCATGGATCATAACAATAATGAGTGGAATCAAGAAATTATAAGTAAGTACTTTGATCAACAAACAGTAGATGCTATAAATTCTATTAGCATAAATCCTACTATTGATACTGATATACTTCTTTGGACCCCTAGTGAAACAGGAGTTTTTTCCACCAAGTCTTACTACCAAGGGATTAGGGAGAGACCAATATTAAACCAAAATGTTCATGATTTTCCTTGGCTAAAACTCTGGAAACGTAAATCTATAACCCCTAAGGTGCTCTTATTTATTTGGAAGCTACTTCATGATGGTTTAGCTACCTTCCAACCATGCATACTGTAAACTATGTAATACAGGAGAAATCAAAACTATCAACCATCTTTTGGATCTTGTCCACTTTTTAGAGCTCTTATTAACAACACTAACAATAATAATATCATTAACTTAAGTGTAGATCCTATTAAAAGTATGCAAGATCTCTTGAATAAAGGTAAAAATAATGTGGAATATTGAAATATTTATACTCATCTCTTATGGGGCTGGTGGAAGGAAAGAAATACATGGTTGTTCAGCTCCAAAAAACCAGATATTCATCGCTGCTGGTGGTACACTAAGAAAGAGGTAAACAATCTCTCCCTTTTGCCTAACATCACTACTGAGTTTCATGATGAACAGGACTCGCAATGGATCCCGCCTCCACCTTCAAAGATTAAAATTAATGTTGATGGAGCTTTCAAACCTCCAAACGCGGCTGCTGGAGTTTGTAGCAAGAAATCATTTAGGTCAGACAGTAGGAACGAAGAAGATCATCTTTCAACCGGTATCGCCGCTCCATAGTGAGCTGAAGGCTTTCGAATTACGGTTATAATTAGGTCAAGAGATGGGTCTTGATGCCTTTATATTGGAAGGAGATGCTCAATCAATGGTCGAGATTCTAACAGACTCAACTTGTTCTCCTCCGTGGCGTCTATCTAGGGATATAGAGCGGCTACGTGGTCTAATTTCTACCATGGAGATTGAAGTACAATATTGCCCCCGTATTTCCAATATGGAGGCACATATATTGGCAAAATCCGGAATTAGTACCTGACTGGAGCGAATTTCGCGATCAAGTCCTTTCAATTAGCTATTACATCCTTTTTTTTGTTACTTTGTTCTTGTTTCATAGGTCATTGTATCAAATTATGGATGTTTATCATTTTGAAAGATTTATTCAAAAAAAATTAAAAAAGTAATGGTACCGTTTAAATTTTGGAAAGAGGAGAGCATTAGAGTCCCACTTTCCTTTCTATGCTCACGGGTCCCACCATTTCCCACCTATACAAAGTACAACAACAACTTTTTTTCTTTTGCGAAGAGAGTGGTCAGATCTGTTGGGTGAGTTTAATAGAGTAATAGTATAAAAATTTGTTGGATATTTGTTGACCGTTGGATAATATAAATGGCCCCTGGGTGAAGGTGGGCCTGCCAGTATAGTTTGGGCAATTTTTATTGTTTATCTCATTTCTACGGACCAAACCTCTGATATTTTTTTATGGTTATATTCACGGAATTGATTCAATTTTTTTAGTCTTCAGTCATTTTAATTTGCAAAACTTTGTGACAACTTTGCAATATCTTGCAACAACTTCCCAAAAAATATCGAGTTTTTAACCAAACAAAATACAAATATTTGGAATTTTAACAAAAAAATACAAATTTTGGGTTTTTATCTAAATAATAAGAAATTTTGGATTTTTAACAAAAAAAATATGACTTGTCTTTTTTAGTTAAGAGGGTCTAATTTGGGTCTTCGACCTAATTTTCGGCTGTTTTTTTTTACTTCAAATTTGGCAACGAAACTTCATCATATGACTAGTTTCACAGTAGGTTTTCGACTTTATTTAGGGCCATGGATTCCATTTGGGATGACGTTATTATTTAACGAGGAAAAACAACTGCGACCCATATGATGAAGAAATAATTGATATGTTCATATTTATCTAATAAGGAAAATTTGGAAAGGTCACATTAAAAATGATAGACTATTTTTTACAGTACAAAACCGTCGAAAAATAGGAAAGTTCGTTTAAAACGTGTTCCCGACAACAAAACCGTCGGAAATTTGTCAAAACAAAGTGGGGTAGGAAATACTTTTTCCGACAAATACTTTCTGACAGAAAAGACTATATTTTCAGTTTATCTACATATGCCGTTACAAATAAGACTTCTCCGACAGATTTCAATGTCGTCGGGGATGTATATTCCCTGCAAACACTTAATTAAGGAAGCCTATGGATCTCAGTCGTATTTGGTGGAACCATCAGATTACTTTCAGGTTTGTTTTTCCTTCTTCTTACCTTGATTCGACTAACTCGGTTTTGCAGATTCCCTTTTGGCTTCCTCCTCCATTCGGAGTCATGAAGATCAATGTAGACGGATCTTATCAAGCATCTACAGAAGTGGCGGCGGCTGTAGCTAGAAATCATCAAGGCATCACCATAGATTCTATCGTTGCTTATTATCCTCCTCAATCGGCCCTTCATAGTGAACTGATGGGAATCACATTAGATTTAGATTTGGGGGAGAAGTTGAGTCTTGAGAGCTTTATATTGGAGTGTGATTCTAGGGTTTCCATCAACTTGATTTTGAACGGTCCAGATGAGGTTCCTTGGCAACTCCAAAACACAATCTTTAATATCCGGGGAAGACTCAGATTGATACACGTGGATCTCGTTTACTGTCCTCGTGAATGCAACCTGGAGGCACACAATCTTGCTTACTACAATTCTAGCCCGTGAAGTTGTGGTCTCTAGCTTTGTGCTCCTTTCTGTTAATTTTGATTGCTTTTTTGTTCTTATGTTTATTTTGTTTCTTCTTTTAAGGACTATTTTGTAATTTTATTTTGAAAGTAATGTATGTTCTCAAAAAAAAAAAAAAAGCCATGTACTTTTCTCGATGGTCAAGGAAGATTTGCATACTATTTTCAACGGAATGGGAGAATTTCGTCGGTAATAGTGCTTTTTCCGACAACGTTCATGTATGTCGTAAAAACTAATCCGTCCCAAAATCCGCACTTTTGTAGTGGATTGATATTTGTTCGTGAAGAATTTTACATCATTTATATTATCTAATTTATAGATGGTTTTGCAATGTGAGCTTGCAATTTATAATAAAAAACGATTAACTAATTTTTTTGATATAGACAGAACACACATAAAATATAGCCAATCAATCATATTATTAAAAGTACTAAAGACACTAAGACCAATACATGATCATATTCATAATTAATCATAACATATCCCATAAAACTAACTAGGGGCGCCTGATAAGATAATACGGTATCCCCATGGTCACTTCGAGTAGATCCGATACAGCATTAGTTCCAGCCAAAATCCCTTGTGGTAATGGAACATCTGGAACTTGATTAAAAGAATCAATACATTTGTTCAAGGTATCTTTCATATTAAACGTCATAAATTGCCAAGCAGAACCATAACGTTCATTTTCTAGAAAAGGTTGAACCACATTTGCCAAACTATAACTAATATTCTCAAAATTATGGACACAACCCTCAACAATAGTCTTCATAGGTTCCTTATCGCCCACGTCGTGCCTGTAATTTTGAGCTTCAACCAGTAGTTTGTCTACATCAACTTGTGTACAATTATTAGCAATAAGAGTGAATATTTTATCATGTACAGTTTTGCTATTAGGGTTTGATCTTAAACAATCATAACAAATAACTGGTTGTTATGTATAACTGCAAAGTACTTCCATATGGGAATTGTGGACACGTCTCTTTTGGAGACTAAGGGTGACCCACATTCCTAATTTCCCTCTGGTTTGATTTTGACCAATTACTGATTTGAATTCAGTAATTCGTACATGTGTAGTGAGAATAAAGATTTGGGAGATAAAGTTGGTTACTATAACCAACTCGTGGGAGTAGTTACAATAACTGAAGGTCCCTAACCCCTCCTATGTGGGTGCTTCTAAAGGCACCTGACCAAACAGCTGTTAGCATCCAAAAAAATTGTTGACTCAAGTCAATGGTTTTTGACCCGAGGTCTCTATAAGCACCGGTTTTTAATGTGGGTGACGTTCACCTTCGTTTACTTCTTCTTCCAACAAAAAAGGAATCCAAATTAATTCTTCTTCCAAAACAAAACCCTAGAAAAGAGTGCAACATTCTCCGGCGACGGCGACGGCAACGTCTCCGATACCTACCGGCGACTATTCTTTTATTAGAAACAATCAATCCGGGTGATTTATTCATCATACAACTGTGTTACATCTAATTTATAGCTTCTTTATATCATCTTTTGAAAACAAATTAGGAAGTTAACCATGGAAGAAGAGAGTTCTAAAAGTTTAACAACTACATCGATTCCAACTCTTTCACCTATTTCCGGGCAAGGAGAAGTTTCTCATGAGGTATACAACCATTCCCCGGCCTTATTTTATATGTTTTTATACGTGTTGTGTGATTTTTTGAAAAAACCAAAGTGAAACTTCGGTGACGTGGACGGACTGAACCAGTCCGGTACTTTTTAGTCCTCAACGGATCGGACTATCCGTTTAGAAATGACATGTCATGGACTGGAGTCCGTGCTCGTGTAGATTTGGACGGACGGACTGATCCGTCCTTATCTGATAAATCCCGGACTCGTTCAGTCCGTTCCATCCTGAAGATATTTTTTTCTGTAAGTGATTTTTATGCTTTTTTCACCTTTTGACAGATTCCAGACCTTAATATTGTTCCTATTGAAGAGGAGTACCATGCCGAAGAAGAAAATCGACCTTCAAATGATGGGTGTCAATTTATTAGTATTGATGTTGGTCAGTATTTTGTGACTGAAGATGTTTTTCAAACTAAAGAGGAGTTAATCGATTGGGCTAAAGAAATTGGGAGAAAACATAAGTTTGTAGTATTGACCTCCAGGTCAGGTAATAGAAGAGGTGGACAGAAACCCCGGTTAGAATTATGTTGCGAAAGAAGTGGAGTATTTCGTTCACATGAGAAGAAGGATTTAGTTCCAAAATCCCATCAACCACCTATAAAGAAAAGGAAATCGAGCACCAAAAAATGTCAATGTCCGTTCAAGCTCAAAGGAATACCGGGGGTTAATGACACGTGGAAAGTGTCAGTTGTGTCTGGAATCCATAATCACGAGTTAGCTGAAAGTCTTCTAGGTCACGCATATGTGAATAGGTTGAAACCCGATGAAAAAGTTGTTGTGAAACATCTATTAAAAATTGGTTCGAAGCCAGCTCAAATTCTTTCTCAAATTCCTGAACAATTCAAGGATAACACATCAACGTTGAAAACCATTTACAATGCACGTGCGAACATACGTATGGAAAACCAAGAAGGAAGGAGTCCGATGCAACAACTCATTAAGTTGTTGGTGGAACACCATTACGTCTACCATTTTTCAAAGAACGAAGACACTGATGAGGTAACAAATCTATTTTGGGCACATCCTGATTGTATTTGATTATTACAGAGTTTCCATACCGTGTTATTGCTCGATTGTACGTATAAAACCAACCGATTTAACAAGCCATTGCTTGAGATTGTCGGGGTAACTTCTACGTTGAAATCCTTCACCGCGACCTTTACATTTATGGATGGGGAGACAACTAATCAGTACACATGGGCCCTTAATCGTTTGCGGACGTTGTTTCCTCCCAACTCAATGCCAATCGTGTTTATTACTGATCGTGAACTTGCACTGATTAACGCCATTGGTGAAGTCTTTCCAAATGCTCAAAGGTTGCTATGTACTTTCCACATCGACAAGTGTGTGTTAGCCAAAGTCAAAGGTCATTTCAAACAAGAACAATTCAATGTGTTTATGACAATGTTTCGAGCTATCATGTATGCTGAGACTGAAAGTGGTTATAATGAGGCGGTGGAAACTTTTGTGAAGTTTTGGTCAAACACACATCATAAAGATGTTAGTTATGTTCAAGATACCTGGTTGGGATTGAAAGAGAGATTTGTGACTGCATGGACTAACGGGGTTATTCACATGGGAAATACTACAACAAATCGTGTGGAAGGTGCTCATTCCAAATTGAAGAGATATCTATGTAGCTCCGAAGGTAACTATGTTACGTGCTGGGAATTTATGCATATCATGATGGAAACTGAGACATGTGAAATTATAACATCTTTTGAGCACAGTCGTATTAAGGTGAAGGAAGGGTATCAAATTAAGTTTTTTAAAGAGCTAAGTGGTTATGTCTCGCACGCGGCATTAGATCTTATGGTAGATGAGATCGACCGTGCAAATGGGATTGATATTAACGTTCAAAATTGCGGATATGTTCTAAGGTATGTCTATGGTCTCCCTTGTGCTCATGAGATGGTATCTTTGATGAATCAAGATAAGGTATGTCCAAAGGACATCATTCACCCTCAGTGGACCAAGCTATCCATTAACCCGACTCCGCCGATTCATAATGATCTTGACTCATCACATGAGATGGAGCACCTTTATTTAATGTGAGATAAATCCAGTGATGCTGAGAGGACCGCAATACTTGAGAAGTTCAGGGAAATTTCTTTTCCGGTCATCACAAACTTGTGTGAGCCATTGCAACAAACAAAGACAAAAGGGGCTCCGAAACAAAGAGGAATGAGCAAAAAAGAAAAAGAAGCTGCAAAATCTACTAAGAGGAACCCATCTGCTTTCGAATATGCAAAGTGTGTTGATGAATGTGTTCCCTCCACTCAGACAATACGTAAAGTTAACAAAGTAACCAAAGCACCGAAAGCAACCATACCCAATTTTAAAAGATACAAAGGACAGATTTGTCAGTTATGGATCCATTCTTGGATGACATTATAGATGTGCCAGGAGATGGTCATTGTGGGTTTCATGCCGTTAGTAAAGGACTTCGGTTTTCACTAGAAGATGGTTGGAAACAAGTTCGCGAAAATGTCATAAAAGAACTTGAGGATCAGTACACACTCTACAAAGAGATGTTTGGAATAAGAGAATACACTCAAACATTAAGTGCCGCGAACAACTTCAATTTTACATGTCCGGAAGATTGGTTCTACATTCACCCGTACACTAGTATAGTTGTGGCGAGTAGCTTCAATTGCATATTAGTTCATTTGTCTTACGGTTGTTCGACAACTTTCTTACCCTTACTTAGTGGTCCACCTTCTGAGGGTTATAAAATTGCATGCATTACATATAGTGGTGGTCACTTTATGAACGTTAAACTCAAAAAAGATTCTATACTCCCTCCCATTGCACCGCAATGGTCTAGGTATGCATCGCTAGAGGCAACGGGTTGGCTTGAACTTGTTAGAGATAGAATCGAGGATGGAAAGAAATTTTATTCTCATGATTATTCGAATGAGCCAAGTAGTAGTGTGATAAATTTAAGTGATGATTAAGGTGTACTGAAATACCGAGTTACAAACTTTTTGATTTAATATTTGAATAAATTTAGATGATTAATTGTCTTCGTTATTTAACTTTCTTTCTTTGGGTTTATAATCGAAGAGAAACAGAAAAACAGGAATTTCATACAGGTCATGGATCCTTGAATCCGTTTCTGTTCACAAAGAGACGGATCCAGAGATCCGTCAATCTCTAACAGGAACCCCTATAACAATGACACGGATCTAGAGATCCGTTACTTTCTAACAGGGGTTACAGTAACCCCTGTTAGAAAGAAACGGATCTATGGATCCGTTTCTTGTTACAACGTCACGGATCCATAGATCCGTGACCTGAGAAGGGAAGGCACGGATCCGATCCGTACGGTTTTTTTTTTTCCAAACAATGGTACTTAAGGTGGCGTTTTCTAAACCTTCCGTTTGGTGGATCTTAGAGTCGTTACAGTTTGGTAGATATTAAAACTTGTTAAAAAACAAGAATAACGATGTTCTTACATTGATCAAAATTTACGGTAGATATTAAAATTTGTTAAAACAAGAGTAACGATGTTTAAACATAGATCAAAATGTACGATACACATCGTTCACAAAAGAAGTTAAAAAAAAGTAACCGTTGTTCACAAAAGCAATTCAAAA
Organism: Eschscholzia californica subsp. californica; assembly: GCA_002897215.1. Taxonomy (NCBI): domain Eukaryota; kingdom Viridiplantae; phylum Streptophyta; class Magnoliopsida; order Ranunculales; family Papaveraceae; genus Eschscholzia; species Eschscholzia californica. The sequence continues at coordinate 343,885 of BEHA01001674.1, forward strand.
TAACGAGACTACCCTTGAGATTCTAAACCATAATATATGGGATAATATATTACTTCATTCCCTTTGTGATTTCCTCGATTTCTTCACCGTAGTTTTTCTAGACGATCTTCTTGGTTCGGGTTCTGGTTGAGGTTGATGAGGACATTCATGAAGCGGCATTTCAGCCCTCGCATTAGTTAGGATTACAAGCCCTAACGGAACGTCAGACGCTTGAATCGCTACAATGGCACGATCAATTCCATCTCTCTAAAAAAACAACAATGGATTAATAACAAATTAGGTAACAAATTATAGCTACAAATTCAAAAGTAAAAAAACAAAAGAATGATAAATCGAATACTCACGTAGTACGATACCGAACCTATGTACTGTTCTGGTCTATTGGATATGTACAAAGCTGGGTTTTGTACAAACGGGTCAGGTACTCTCTTGAACCAATTGTTGTACTGAGCGCTTGCCTCCCACGGAGCCAAAGATACCTCTTTCGGTCTATCACTCATGTTTAGTAGGTGATCTTCCCAACGCCCTCAATAAGAAGCCATATTACCAAAGTTTTTAGAATCTCCATCCTTCGACACCTTTTTTGGTCGAATCGGTTCTTTAGGGATGACTTGAACCAACCCAAGTTGCCTTAACACCCTATCAGGGTGATAGGGCTCGGCAATATCGTTAACCGCGATGCAACCAGTGTAAAAAGAGTATTCAGGAAGTGGTAGTGCATCACCAGACAATAAGGGACGATATGGGTCCCAAATGACCTACATGATACAGACGTTTAACGAGTGATTCCTATAGCATACGTCAGGTATTATAGAACACAAGAAAAAATTAATAAATAAAATACATACATCTCTCTCGGTCAGACCGTCCAATTGCTCACGAGTGCTTCCTAGAGCACATGCCTTGTTGCCTTTCAAAACGTGTTCCTCCCATCTATACATCCGGGGCACGTTAGATGTAGGATCATATTTTGGGTTGCGAACAGACACCCCAAGTTTGAACTGTTCATCGATCCACGCCTACAAATGTAATGTTAAATACACATTTATTATTCGCTACTCTAACATAATAAAGAAATAATTGAGAGACAAAAATAAATATGAAATTACCTGAAATAAAGTAAGATAACCAGCCAATTGATTTCCTCCCCTCGAAGCAAAACCAATCTGCCGATAAAGATAGGCAAGCGCCGCTGTTCCCCACGAGTAAGTCGAAATATCATCTAAGTTCTTCAGATAACGTAGATAGACAAAAGGAACCTTAGTTGCACTCTTATCAGCAAAAAGAGTACAACCAAAAAGATGCAAGAGGTATGCCCGTGCAACAACATCTTTGACAAGGTCGGTGTCATCCTCTTTCGACCCACTACATTGCTCCCTCAACCACTTAAGCTCCACAGACTTAGATTTACCTAAGTGCAGCTTTACACCTTCGTAATCTAATTGTAAATAACGAGAGACAAGTAATGCATCTGGATCTTTTGTATCATCGTCATCGTCATCGTTCAAATCTTCATCATCCGTCTTGGACAGAACAACGGGTTTACCTTCAATTGGAAGACCACATATGCGATGCACATCCTCTAACGTGATCGTCATCTCCCCGAACGACATGTGGAAAGTATTTGTGTCCTCGTACCACCGCTCTGTAAATGCCGAGATTAGAACACGATCTAGCTTGGTGTATGAATATTTGGCGATGTGGGCCAATCCCGTGTTCCGGACTCTCTCTCGAACACTTTGACACTCAGTTTCCAGGTCCCACCCATTCGTCTTCTTCAAAACAGTACCCACAACTACGGCAGACGCATGGTTGTGTAACTTCAGCACCGACCTCTCCTGAAAATAAAAAAGATATTGTTTTAGATTAATGATTAACAAAATTTTATCATAACTACTAAAATTAGAAAATAATATTTGCTTACCGGTTTGTTCCAAATCGTATAAGCAACATGATTCTTGAAACAAGGTAGAAGCGCACGATCTATCGGACCTCCAGAGTATGGGTCTGAAAATGAAGATGACCCCCCTACTTCTGTTTCTGCTGTCGAAATAGGAGGCTCTGTTTCGTTCTCATCTCCTTGCGTTCGTCGTTGCTTACGTGGTGCCATAATAACTTTTGAATAATACGCGGATATGTGATGCACAAATAATTAATAATCAAAATATGTTTTCCTACTCTAAATTAATGAAGGAAAAATTAGACGTATCGCTACAAAAAAGGTCATTCAAATAATAACTTTTTATAGGCATGTATCGCTACAAAAAAGGTCATTCAAATAATGAAGGAAAAATGATGAGAAAAATAAAGAAAGAAAAATATGAAAGATTAAAAAAAAAAATAAACCCAGGTCCCGAATCAGGTAATCCGGGCCCTTTCAGTCCGAAACGGATTACCTAGTTCGTCACGGACTGGAAAGGGAGTCCGTTTCTTTGTACTAACCCATGAATTAGCTGATCCGTGACTAGGAAGACACGGACGGACTGGACCAGTCCGTCCGAGTCGTTCCAGCAGCTTGATAGATCTAGGGCAATTTGTTTGGACATCAAACACTCACACAAATGGCTCTAAATATGTTTGAAATGATATAATACAACAATCTAAACATGTTACAACACATTATTAACATCCCCAATCAATCAAACAACAAATTTATTCAAAAAAATTAAAAAAGTTAGGGTTTTTGAACCAACCTTGAAGGAGATTGTAGCTTGATTTCAACTTCGTCTCCACCAAATGATTCTTGATTCTAAGACTTAGAGAGTCGAATGACTTATTCTCAGCAAAATTTGAGGGAGATTCGTGAGATTATGAGCGATTTGATGAGGGTAAAATTCGGTTTTTTAAGAGCTTAGAGAGAAAAAGTTTAAAATTCCCAATTTTGGATGGATTTTGTGAGAGATGGATGGAGGGGTTAGGGTCAACAGATAAAGGACCGGTGCCCACATACTTGATTGGTGCCAACAGAGAATAGAGCAGTTGGGCCTGGTGCTAACAGAGATGGATGCTAACAGCTGTTTGGTCAGGTGCCTTTAGAAGCACCCCTCCTATTTTACTGCCTGTGTCTCTCCATCAAGACATAACAACAAACTTACAAAGAGGATTGGGGTTAGAAGATCTTCAGATTTTCAGCATCTTGCAATTTCTATTTTTTTTACTTAATCAACAATGGCTGAAGGTATGTAACTTCCGCATATTTAGATTTAACTTTCTAACATTTGGAATCAGAGCCTCCCTTTGGCTTTGTTGATTAGTAATTAATAACTATTTATTATGATACTTAAACTATATGATATGAATTTATTTTGATTTATCATGTATGTTTAGATAAAATAATACTGTTAAAATATTTTATTTGAAACAAAGTTCGCTTAATTCCCTTCCGAAATATATTTATCTCTGGTGAATAGAGAATTTGGGTTCTGTTGGAATTTAAAGATTGAATTTGTTTGACTTAGTAAAATCAGATTTTGAGGAATCGGTTAATACTTATTTTATTCTGATATTTTAACCTTAATCCTTGTTTAAATTATATCTCTGTTAAAGGGACTATGGTTGAGACTTTTTGGGACACAATATAATCGGTTCATACATATCTGGATTTGTAGTCTTACGACTACTTAAATTGTTTTCTCGGCTCCTAAACAAATTTAGTTCAAATTTAAGAGATTTTGTAGGTTAAATTAAAGGAGATTTCTTTTTAGGATTTGAAGTAGTTCCAAATAGGCCAGCGCTTTGGGGAAAGCTAAATAGTTTCCGGGGTGTGAAATTTTAAAGGGAATATGTAGAATTTTAGAAATTTTCCGGGGAAATAAATTTTAAGGGGAAATTAAAAAAAAACACTCCACCTCACCTCACTCTATCTCCACCTCACCTCACTCTCTCTCCACCTCACCTCTTTGTCTTCTCCGATTAGGTCGCCGGCCGGAAAATTTTCCGGCCGACGACCATGAAAAAAAAAAATTCCACTCTCTCTCTCTCTCTAGAAACTCCGGCGAAGGGGTTTCCCTTCGTCGGAGTTCCGGTCTGTTGAACTCCGGCGACCAGTTCCGGTCTGTTCTTCAACAGACCGGAACTCCGGCGAAGGGAAACCCCTTCGCCGGAGTTTCTAGAGAGAGAGAGTGAAAATTTTTTTTTTTTTTTTTATGGTCGCCGGCCGGAAAATTTTCCGGGCGGCGACCTAATCGGAGAAGATAGAGGTGAGGTGGAGAGAGAGTGAGGTGAGGTGGAGAGAGAGTGAGGTGAGGTGGAGAGAGAGTGAGGTGAGGTGGAGAGAGAGAGAGCTGAGGTGGAGAAGTATTTTGCTTTCCCCCTAAATAAAATTGTCAAACAAAATTGACCAATTTTTGACCAAGTCTTCACACACCGGAAACTATTTAGCTTTCCCCAAAGCGCTGGCCTTCCAAATATTATCTTTGTTTGATCTCCACAATTAGTTTGACTAAGTAAAAGGAAAAATGGATTTGGATCTTCATAATTTACGTATTGATTTTTTAGTAAATTTGAACTTTTCCTTTGATCCCTCCTTGCACATATTACATGTCTGTTGCTAAAAGATTTTGTTTGAGATTTTCAAAATTCAAATGTGTTATGGATTTTCATAAACATTCGGTTACTATTTATTTAGTAAATTTAGATCCTCAATGTATTATGTCTAAGGTTACAATTTAAGGTCTTTAATTTCTTTTTCCAAAAGATGTTTAAAGAAAGAATAATTGGAACCATGCAAAATTATTGTTATCATTCAAGCTTTATCTCTTTGTAATTTTTATTATTTCCTTAAACAAGTGGGAGTAGGAATAAGATTTAAAGGCACTCATAATCATATATGGGTAAATCTTCATTAATCTACTTAGTTTTTATGGAAAGGAAATCAGCGCAGGTATATGTCATACATTCATAAATTGTTTCAGGTGAATTTTATTTTACTATAATAGTCAAATTTAAATGTCATGCAGTATTTAGTTTGAGCTAAATGATGGGAACATAATTTACATAAAATTTGTTAAATACATATTCAAGAGACATGTATTTAGTTGTATTCAATTATCTTATGGTTTGACAAGTTATTCTATATTTATGTGGTAGCACACAAAATATAAAAGTGAATGTCAAACTACATGAACATAAGGACTAGTTCATGGATGGAGAAAAATCGTCATTTAAAGTTGAACTTGTGACCTAATTATGTGTAATTATTTATGGATGATAAGTTACATGTCATATATTTGACTGAAGACATGATACTAAGGTATGCCAGACTGTGCGAGGAATCGTTCATGAATATAGAAACATTGTCATTTATTTTGGACATTGCATGTTTTTAGAGTAGCCATAGCATCTTAAAACATGTAGATGTGCGATAATAAATTTTATTTGTTTATCGCATCAAGTTAAAATGACACTTCCAATTGCGATGTAATTTTTATAAATAATTGATTTGCCCCATAGGGAGGTAATTATTTTGTAAAATTATATTGGAATAAGATAGTAAAATAAAATATTAAATGTGAATTTTCTATGCCCACAGGTATGAAAATTTTACGGATTTGATATTTTATTTTTACTAGTCTTATTAATATAGTATAGTAAATTCTTATGTGGTTGTAGCCTCTGCCCACAGGAAGGTTAGAATTTACTACTAAATTGACGTTGGTTAATTTAGAACAAAGGTATATGTTTCATAGCTTTGAATCAGTGTGTGATTTCTCTGATTAAAACGAAAGTACTCTTTACATTAATGTGTATGGATTTGAAGTTGGCATTTCATGCGGATATACCACATGTCCCCAAGAAATAAACTACGCCTCGGGAAATGTCGGACTGTGAGCGGTGGTAGCGATCTAATCGCCTAAGCTTGATGCTCATTAAGTATCGCGTGAACAAGAGTATTCGGGGTTTCATACCTAATTGTCCTTGCGTAAAAGTCTTTCTTTAGTAGTTGAGGAACAATTTGTTCGCTCAAATAAAACACAATCCAACACGGTAATGAAGAGTTTCTCCGAAGAATTTTTTACCATACTAAGGCGTGCGTAAGCACATTATGGAAATCAGAGAACTTTTGCTCAACATTTGTTGAGATTATGGAATCATTCTTGGTTTATTTGGTACTTAATCCTCTTCCAAAGGAATATGGATTTTTTTTTCAAAATCTCCCACAACACACATAATGAAAAATGGTCAATCTATGAACTTCTGACCATGTGTGTTCAAAAGGAAGAGAGAATAAAACGTGAGAAACTTGAAAGTACCCACTTTGTTTCTCATACGAAGAGAAGTACCAGGAAACACAACCATGTCAACTGTGAAGAAGGAAACAACTAAGCCAATAAAGTATCATGGCATTCAAGAATGTTTCTTCTCCAAAAGGGTTGAACATCAAAAGAAAGATTGATTCTATCACTATTTTGCTTGCAAGCTCAAGAAATCTGTGCATAAACTAAAATTTGCATCCGACTAATGGTATTAAAGTTTAATGTATATACCTTGAGGTTAGTGGGAGCAAGTATACATTTTAGTCTTATATGTAGATGTATATACTTGCAAATAGTGATTTGAGTTTGCTACCTCATACGCTATGAAGCAATGACACAAGCAATACAGTTGAGAAACTTCGTTTCTCGTCTCAAAATCGTCGATACTACAAAGAGACATTTATAGATCCTTTGTGATAATTCTGCAATGGTTTTCCTCTCATAAGGGTAATAAGAGTGGGAGCAGAAATAAATATATCGACATAAAGTATCTCTTGTCATAGGAAAGTTAAAGAACATAAAGTGGCCACTAAGCATATAAGTAATAAGTTAATGATATTGCATTCCTATAACTAAGACATTGCCGGCACAATTGTTCTTAGATCATGTGGTGCAGAAGGATCTTAACTTATGTAATGCTTGACTATGTACTTTCCTTGACAATTTGAGATGTTTGGTTATTATGGATAGATCACCATATTTGTGCACATAAAAAATAACCATCTTAATTATATCCACTGTGATATTAATGGAGGACCTGAGTAATTTTGTCAGAATTTACTCATTTAGAAGTTATGCTCATCAAGTGCTTAGTTAGAGAGCATAATGCATTGTAATACATGGAAGGGAGCATTCAGTTATCAGAATGTGACCGCTATGATTCGTGTGATATGTTCTTTAACTAAGAATGAGGGGTCTCCCAACTGTTTGTATGGCCATACAATCCATCACCCATGTACTTATGAAATATATCATGTGGGCGAAGTGGGAGAATGTTGGACACGTCTCTTTGGAGACTAAGGGTGGCCCACATTCCTAATTTTCCTCTGGTTTGGTTTTGACCAATTACTGATTTGAATTCAGTAATTAGTACATGTGTAGTGGGAATAAAGATTTGGGAGATAAAGTTGGTTAATATAACCAACTCACTACCCCCTTCTTCGATGGAAAAGAAGTGGGAGTAGTTACAATAACTGAAGGTCCCTAACCCCTCCTATTTTACTGCTTGTGTCTCTCCATCAAGACATAACATCAAACTTACGGAGAGGATTGGGGTTAGAAGATCTTCAGATTTTCAGCATCTTGCAGTTCCTATTTTTTTACTTAATCAACAATGGCTGAAGGTATGTAACTTCCGCATATTTAGATTTAACTTTCTAACAAATTGTACGCGTTGACGAAATGAATAAGATTTGTTTGTTGATTTAATGACAGAGAGATAACAACAAGAACAAGAAAGATATTTGGTGAAGATAGATGGTGAAGATGATGAAGTAATGAGACCATTTTGAGTATGGTCTTATTGATTCTTTGAATTGTTTGTGTGATGGATTTTGAAAAATTGTGAAAAAAGATAAGGGTTTTTACTATATATTCAGAACATATTCGCGGCAACAATCAATCTAAGAAACTTTTCGTACCACATATTGTATTTAAGTTTTTCTTTTTAAAATAATCTCGACGGCAAAACTCATCAGTTTTGATCTGTAAGATGATCTGGCAGTAATAATCTTGGAGATCTGGAGAGCACATTTTATTCTAGAGTGTCATTCTGGGATATATTTAATTGATAAACGGAAAAACTCTTTCCTAAATCTTCAGAATAATTAATTATATTTTCTACCAAAATAATCATATCATATAAGTAAATAAAGTAATTTTGTACATTTTTATTGGAGACACGAAGAACTTAGAGCATCTCCAATGCAAGACTCAAGAAAAACTCTAAAATCCTATACGTCAAGTATGAAAAATGGAACTCTAAATGGTCCCTTTCTTATTTGGCCATTTAGATACACTCTATTGCAAAAACCTTCTCCAATGCAACACTCAAGAGAAACTCTAAAAACCTTTTTTTTTTGTTTGAAACTAATTCATTTGCTTATGTGTCCTCTTAAGGATCTCTAAAATAAATCTTGACACATCATTTTAGAGATTCATGTTGAATTTTGTATTGGAGATGGATTTTAAAGAAAAACTCTAAAAATATCCTATGTGACACTCTAAGACTTGGAGTTTGAGTGTTGCATTGGAGATACTCTTAGATGATATCTACTTTGTCATATCGGTTAGAAATCTAAAACTAATTCGATATTCTATACTGATATTGACACCAAATCTTTCAGATGTTTTAATTGATTTTTGTGTTGAGAATGGAGATGGATGCAGTTTAAGGCAAGCTAAAAGAATACTCGCTCAGTCCCAAAATGAATGATCTAATTTCCTCTTTGGGTTGCCCATTTTAGTATCCCATTTCTAAAAATAACGAAAAGAACTTTCGCTCTTTCTTATAATACCCACTACTTTAAGTTTAATGACAACTTTATTTAGAAGTAAGTTAAACTTTTTCATTGTATTGTAAAAAAAGTAATGAGGGTACAATTGGAAAAATCATGTTATTTTTTAGGGTTATTTCCCTAATGGCCCCCAACTTTGTGACCAGCTTCCCGCCTGACCCCCTACTTTACGAGAAATACCCATATAGCCCCCTTCCGTTATAACACCGTTACTCTTTCTCTTCCATTTCTTTTCTCTCTCCTCCAACATGTTTTCTCTCTCTGCCACCTCATTAAAACCAGCCAACTCATCATCTTCTCCGGGAAGGTCGCCGGCCGACCAATTTTCCGGCCGGCGACCTTCAAACTTATAAATTTTTTTTTTTAATTTCATCTCTCCTCTCTCTCAAAAAAAAAATTTTTTTTTCACCTCCACTCTCTCTCTCTAAACTCCGGCGAAGGGTAACCCTTAAGAGAGAGACAGTGGAGGTGAAAAAAAAAAATTTAAGAGAGAGGAGAGATGAAAAAAAAATAATTTATAAGTTTGAAGGTCGCCGGCTGGAAAATTGGTCGGTCGGCGACCTTCCCGGAGAAGATGACGAGTTGGCTGGTTTTAATGAGGTGGCAGAGAGAGAAAACATGTTGGAGGAGAGAGAAAAGAAATGGAAGAGAGAGAGTAACGGTGTTATAACGGAAGGGGGCCATATGGGCATTTCTCGTAAAGTAGGGGGCCAGGCGGGAAGTTGGTCACAAAGCTGGGGGCCATTTAGTGATGTTAAAAAGGCCAGGCCGGCCCGGGTTGGGCCCGGGACCGGCCCGTTCCGTACAGGCCCGGCCCGGCCTGGCCCGTACGGAAAACGGGCCTGGCCAACCCGGGTTCTATTCCGGGCCCGGGCTGGGCCTATGGTTTGGGCCCGACGGGCCAGGCCCGGCCCGGCCCGCCTAAACCTTTTTTTTTTTTTTCATGCCTTATTTTAAAATTTTAGATAATTTGAAAACATTCCTTTTCGAAAAGATCTATCCAACAAAATCGTTCCTAAAAGATTCATTTCCATAAAATATTTTTGAAAAATCTTTCCTAACTTGTTAATTTATCTATTTAAATCATCCTCTATATTATTTCCAAAACGTAATTTCTAAAATCACTTTCACGAAATCTTTTCAAAAATCTTTCTTAAACTTGTTAACCTATTTATGTAAATCATTTTCTATTTATATAAATCATCCTCTACTAATTAGTTTCAAAATATAATTTCAAAAATCTTTTCATAGAATCTTTCCTATACTTATTAATTTATTTATGTAAGTCACCCTCTATTAATTATTTTCAAAAAGTAATTTCATAAATCAATTCAAAAAACTCTTTCTGAAAATCTTTTCTATACTTATTTATGAAAATTATATCCTATTAACTAATAACTATTCCTAAAATCTTTCCAAAAGTCATTTCTAAATCATGTCATTATTTATAGAAAATCCTTTTTAAAGTTTTAATTTTTTATATTCAAAATAAACAATAGATTTGTATTTTTTTAATTTAAATTTTGGTTTTTCAAAAAAAAAAAAATATATATATATATATATATTATAGAAAATCCGGGCTGGCCCGGCCCGGCCCGGATTCAACCCGGCCAGGCCTGGGTCTATACCCAGTCCCGGGCTGGGCCCTTGTATAGCCAACCCGGGTTGAGCCCGGCCCGGGAAACTTTCAACCCGGGTTGGCTAGGCCCGGCCCGGTTACTAGCCCGGCCTGGACAGGCCCGGGCCGGGCCGGCCCGACCCGGCCTTTTAAGCATCACTAGGGCCATTAGGAAAATAACCCTATTTTTTAAAATCAAACTCCAATTAATGATGTTCCCTTAAAAAGTTGGGTTTTCAAAATAGGTCATTCATTTTGGGACGGAGGGAGTAAATTACAATATTCAAATTGATTTCTTATTCAAGCACAACATTATTAGGAAAGAGGGTGGTGCCCTTTTTTTTTAACATATATAGGTAATCCCATATGCAAAATCAAAATGGGAATTCTTTTTGAGTTAATTGTTATTTGGTCCCCTACTTTGTGACCAGCTTCAAATATGACCCCCAAATTTCTGTAAATTTAAATATGGCTCCCTATTTTCATACAAATGTCATAACTACCCCTCTTATTAATGTATTTTTAAAATAAAATAAAAAAGAAAAACTAACTTCCACCTCACTGGTGAGGTGGAGAGAGAGAGAGGTGAGTTGGAGAGAGAGGTGACGTGAAGAGAGATGGGTGGTGGAGAGGGAAGTGAGGTGGAAGTTAGTTTTTCTTTTTTATTTTATTTTGAAAATACATTAATAGGAGTGGTAGTTATGGCATTTGTATGAAAATAGGGGGCCATATTTGAATTTACAGAAATTTGGGGGCCATATTTGAAGTTTGTCACAAAGTAGGGGGCCAGATAGGAATTAACTCATTCTTTTTTAACATATGTAGGTGAGCTTAATTAAATCATTTTTCCTAGCAAACTCCCCCACTTAACATCTGATTTACTCTCCAAGAAAAAACATCTAATTTACTCTCCAAGACTTGATATTTTTGTCAAAAAAATCTTTGGTCTGCTAAAACCTTAGTCCATTTTGACTTAGTCCACTTGGACTTTTTAGACTTGGACCAAAAAGGGGTGTCCATAAAGCCTTTCTTTGTCATTCTTTTCTGCCTCCTTGGCTTTGGGTTTTGGGCTTTGGCTTTCATTAAAAACCCAAGGTTTGTCTTCATCATTTGTCTCTACATTTAAAGCTCTTGAAAGGGCAGAAATGTACATCGACTTCTTTCTTCGATTACTTGTTCATCTGAACTCCTGTTCGACTTTCGTTTTCACTGTTGGGTTCACCATGGATTCCACTTGTCATTCGAACACTGATTTTGACTAAAATGACCAAAGTACCCTAGTGCATAATGACCAAGATACCCTTGAGCCATCGGTTTCGGCCGCATGAGATGAAAAATAATATTTTGCTATTTTATTGCGACTTACGTGTCTAGCTCCACGTAAGCCGCCTAACAAGAAAAACAAATAAACTATTATAAATAATACCCGAAACGGATTACTTGAGACTCAATAGAGGCAAACCAAGCTGCATTACTTGAGACGCAAGAGAGGCAAAGCAGGGAAATGGCATCATTTTATGCATTTATGCAACAACAAGAACAACGACAACCACCTTTTGATTCTTCACGACAACTCTAGGTATCATTTTAGTTTTAGCATATATTTACTTTTAACTTACATTTTAGGATGTCATGAACTTAGTAAATTTCAGGATAATACTAAAGTCGAGTATGACTTGTCTATAGGTGTCCAAATAAGTATCATACTGCATCTATGTTTTCAATTTATCTATTGCATAAGTTAAAAGCATAATGTAAGTCAGATGGCAACAATCCCCCGACTATAAACTCGATGGAAAAGCCAAAAACTCATCTCTTAAGGAGGCTAAATTTCAAACGATTGTTGACAATGTGTATTGATACTGATGTATTATGCTATAACTTTCTAAGCCAGTAAACAAAACCCCTCAAAATCACTAATATCCATTCATTGACGCAGTTTCACTTGGCACATTTAAAAGTACCAACCATATGTATAAATAGAATAAGGAATATCAAAGAAGAACTTGGTATCAAACCTGGAAATCTGAACTATTGAGGCAGCGGCCAATTTATCTGAAAAGAGGAATCGTGCAAGGCTCAAACTCTCTGTTGATCTAGTTACCTCCATCATTTCAATAACCCCTTATAACAACTTCTGCTAGCTTGTAGTCTTTTCAACAAATTGCTAGTTCTAATACCTTTTCCACTCTTATACAGGTAGTGAATGGCCTCTTATCAAACTAGCAATGGTGAATTAAAAAGAAACCTTCTTTTGACATATGGATGGTAAGTTTATTCAATTTGATTTATGCAGCCCCGAAACTCTGACATGTACTTTTTAGTGTATTAAGATTAGAACTAGCAGCAGCCACCTAAACTTTCTTTTTTACAATTTGCTTTGTTCTATCGGTTTGCTCGCTTGCTTTAGCTTAAGATTGGAATAAGACATAAGTTAGGGCGTTGTCTATTATAACATATAAAGTATATACATATATATATATGTATATACTTTATATGTATATTGATAGGCTATGACTTCTCACTTAATATATCTAGATGTTCGCATATTTTGCAGACGAGAAAGGGAAGTGTGCTAAGCTATTGAGGATAAGGGTTAAAGATTTTGATTGATCCGGACTCATATTAATGCATGTTATGAGAACTGAAATACATGTTATATGAACTTATGTTGTCCATCAACGAATTTTATTGTTTATATGAATTCATTACATGATCGTATGTGATTTCTCGTAATGGTTTTTGATGAATGGATGACTTGCAGGAACAACAACAGCTAAAAATGTAGTACTAAAAAGTTGCAAATTGCAGTTGGGTATTTCTGTTTTTCTCCATTTAAAAAAAAAACAAAAAAAAAGTGTGACGCCAAATACCAAATAAGCCATCACAACTAATTGGTGCTAAAGAACTGTGACGGACTAATCCCAAACAAGTCGTCACAACAAGACCTATACTCGCGCCACCATATCTTCTTTATGACGGATCCCCGCCGTCATAAATAGATACTTGTGACGGCCATACCCTAAAAAACTATTTTAGCGACAATTGCTATTGTGACGACTTTATTTCTTATTGTGACGGTCTGTAGCCCTCACAATAACCTCTTTGTGACGGTTATCGTTTTCTTTTTTACGGCTTCTGGCTGTCATAAAAACTCCGTATTTTTATAGTGGGAATTCCTGAAACTATTCCTAGCGCATCTCTAGTTCAATTAATTGATTAATGAAAGAGAGATGTAACTTTTTGTTATTCGCTTTGGACCTTTTGGTAATTGTGTACTTATGTCAAAAGTATAATTGTATATGAAATGGTTTATTAATTATTTTTTTGTTTGTTTTTTAAAATAAAATAACCCGAGCCCGTCTGACCCGTGATCGCCGGAGTCCACTCAGGCTGGCGGGCACGGGCGGGCTACGGGCAGTCCATAAGGGACATTTGTCTGGTCCGATCCGCCCGGCTATTTGTAGTGGATTTGAATTTCGGTGTCCGATCCATACGAGTCCGTCATTATTAAGCCCGAGCCCGACTGAATTCCACCCCTAACTGGGGGTGCCTAGGCGAAGAAGTGAGATGCCATACAAAAGCCACGAGGGTACCTAGAAGAATTTATGTGTCCAACTATCCAAGCCCACTGGACTTTTTTCTTTTTTAAAATCAAGGCCACTCGACTCGACTTGACTTGGATGAAATCAGTTTCCCTCTCTCTTCCCTCAGCCCTAATCGATCAAAACAGTAGACGGAGAGGAATCGAAGAACACTTCTTCTTCTTCAAATCAACGGTTATCTTCTTCTTCTTCCATCATCATACATCAGGTAATCTTCTTCTTCAACCAGTTTTCAGTTTTTTCTTCTTCATCTTCACATTTTTTTTCTTCTTATTTTTCTTCACTTCTTCTCGTCTAGTCTGTGTTTTCTTCCATCAAGTATGTTTTTTTTCTTCTTACTTCTTCACTTTTTTTCTTCCTTCTTTAAGAGCATATTCCACTGAACAGTGAGCACCGCACTATTCACTGTTCAGTCGAACTGGAATTAGTCAACCTAGCTATACTCTGTTTTTTTCCCCCTTTTTGATTCTTCTTTTACTGTTTTAAATATAATCTAGTGAGTTGTGATTAGAAATTTGAATTGTGTGTCAATTGTTTATGAATTGGCTTTCCACTTATTTTTGGGGGAATTACTGAAACCCCCACCTTTTCAATATGCACATTACTGAAACCCCCGCCTTTCATTTATAATTACAAAAACCCCCACCTTTTTGAAAATTTCCGTCAGATTTAATAGCATGGGGCCGTTAGTGATGTGCATTGACCGAAAAGCCCATTTGTTAAACAAGCCCACCCTTTATGAATGCAAAAAGCTGGGCGCCTTCGAGAAAACACGTGGGGGCAAATAACCTGATCTATCTTCTCCCACCAAGCACGGGAGAACAACCATACCGAGCAGCTCCCTGACCGAAGGTTCTCTCTCTCTATCTCTCTCTTGTAATCCATTGAAGGTTCTCTCTCTCTCCCGGTACCGAGCACCTCCCACCCAGCAAACGAAAAAGCGAGCAGCTCCATTACTGAAACCGAAGGTACTCTCTCTCTCTCTAGGGTTTAGTTTTATGGTTTAATTTTTAGTTTGGGTTATGTTAATTGCTAGGGTTTCTGATTGTTAGGGTTTCTTATTATTAGTTTTAGGGATTGTTAGGGTTTCTGATTGTTAGGGATTGTTGGGTTATGGTGGTTATCAATTCAATTACAATGGACAAAAGCTGCATTGTATAACGAGGGTGGTTGTAGAGGAGTTGCTCACACTCTGTTTGAGCTCTTCTACTTCCATGTTTATTCAGTGTAAAAATGGATCCAGTTAATGTTTGGGGTAATTCAAATCTTCAAATAGTAGATGAAGAGATCTTTGATTTGATTGAGAAAGAAAAGAGAAGACAATGTAGAGGAATTGAATTGATTGCATCTGAAAATTTCACATCATTTGCTGTTATTGAAGCACTTGGAAGTGCTTTGACAAACAAATACTCTGAAGGAATTCCAGGTAACGGATACTATGGAGGTAATGAATTCATTGATGAAATTGAAAATTTATGTCGTTCAAGAGCTCTTGAAGTATTTCATCTTGATTCTGATAAATGGGGTGTTAATGTTCAACCTTATTCTGGTAGTCCTGCTAATTTTGCTGCATATACAACACTATTAAACCCTCATGATCGTATTATGGGACTTGATCTTCCTTCTGGTGGACATTTAACTCATGGGTATTACACATCTGGTGGTAAAAAGATTTATGCTACTTCAATTTACTTTGAGAGTTTGCCTTATAAGGTTAATTCAACTACTGGGTATATTGATTATGATAAGTTGGAAGAGAAAGCTTTGGATTTCAGAGCTAAATTGATTATTTGTGGTGGTAGTGCTTACCCAAGAGATTGGGATTATTCTAGATTTAGGGCTGTTGCTGATAAATGTGGATTTGGATGGAGGAGTATGTTTATTCAGTGTAAGAAATAAGTTTTTATGTTAGAGGAATCATTAAGATTAATCAATGGAACCCAACTTGGTCCAAGCAGCATTACTTTCTTAAAGAAGAAATCATTAAGATTAACCAAGTTGGAGTCCCACTCGGACATGGATTAATCAATGGAACCCTAAATAAATTCCATATGCATGAACTAAATAACTTTCATGCACATGTTTATATGTGTGGACGGGAGTTCTTCTATCTTGGTGACAATTTAATTTTTTATGTTAGAGAAATCATTAAGATTGTGATCTCTTCTTGTTGTACTCTCTGAGTTATTTTGGAAGTTATTTCCATAATGTAATCCTTGTTTAGTGAGCAATTATGAGAATTAATATTTGTGGTGTTTGAAGTAAAGAATGAGCAATTAATGCTACACTTATGCTAACTTTACATAGTTTTTGCACTCTTAACAATCTCATTAGTAAGAATTGGTCTAGCTTAAACAACCATATTATCAGAAGTTAAGAATTTGAACTTTTCCAGATGATTAGCCACAAAAAGGTGTCCTCACTAAATAGAGACAAATAGGTTTTTTTTTGAAGAGACAAAGAGGGGGTTTGTTTTTCTAAAGTTTTCCCCAATAAATACTGATTTTTTCTTTCATATGTTGATTAAATGTAAGGGGTGAAGTTTATATGGTGGTCTCAAACTTGGGTTTAAATAGAAAAAAAATTGCATAAAAAAGAGCAAAAAGTGGTCAAAAGGTGGGAGTTTTAGTAGGTGTATTTTGAAAAGGTGGGGGTTTCAGTAAGAGGCCAAGTCTGTTTAGAAAAGGTGGGGGTTTCAGTAAGTGTATTAGAAAAGGTGGGGGTTTTAGTAAGTTTATTATCAAAAGGTGGGGGTTTTAGTAAGAGGGGTAACAAAGTAATATTTAAAAGTATAAAGTTAAATCTAACAGAATTTTCAAAAAGGTGGGGGTTTTTGTAATTATAAATGAAAGGTGGGGGTTTCCGTAATTGTCCCCTTATTTGGATTTTTTTGTTTATGAAGTATGAATTGGTTTGCACTTATGAATTAGAAACTATAAAGTACAGATTTTGAACATGTGTACTTGTTTATATATTGCATTGCTTGCTTGTTTTTGTTGGTTGATTGCGAAATATTGACTTTTGATGAATATTGATTATATTGGATATTTAAGTTAACTAATACTTGTGAAATTAGGGTAGTTAAGTTAACTAACACTAGTACCTAAGGAGAGGATTTTAAAATACAATGCTGCTGCTGCCTTTTTGTGAGGCGCTCCGCTCTCACATCGTCTCACGCCTAATAGAACATAGATAGAGAGAATCTATGTCTGAGATATCTATGTTTGTACTGGACTACTAATGCTCATTTGTTCAAATTTTGTTGAGAGCATCCCTTTTTGTTATGATCACCTGTACAAATTTGAAATGTCTTGCTTTTTTATGTTTGTACTCGTGGTGCACTTATGAATATATAGATCCATGTTATATATTTAAACGAAGATATTGGTTTTTCTTAAATATAAGCTCACTAGTTTTAATCCAATTGATTGGACATGTGTGATGATGCATTGATGCACATGCCATAACAGAGAAAGGCAAGGTTCATAACTTATTAACTTTATAAAATATCCCAAGGTTCATAGCTGTGTATTTAGTTGAACATAATTTTGGGTGTATGACTTTGAAACCCTCAAACATAGATATAAATTCTTATCAAAGTGATAACGTGGGTACAAATATAGCTCAAGAAAGCATCAATGACGAAAAATGGATAGGTCTAGATGATCTCGACGAGGTAATAGTTTTGTTTTGCTTTTATATTCGATATTTGAAACCCACGTAACCAGACCTATGGTTGTCATCACCAAGGAATATGAATTTGCTAGTCCAACGGTAACCCATGACTGCTTTACTTTCCATAAAGCTTGAAAATTGAAATTACAACCTAAACTAGATATGCCGCCATTTATTCCTAACTCGAACACAGTCATAGTTCCAAACGAACTCCTCCTGTCACAGAGAAACCTATTCTCAGCAAAACCCTTTTTACCTTTCTTTTAACATCTTTTTTATATCTATATACAGTAGAACATAATTCAGAATCATGGATAAAGTGGATTCAAGTCCGAACGATAGAGTTACCTGGGAAGGTTGCAGCGTCTTACTTGACATCAACGATGGAGATCGTCTTGTATTTGCTCGTCTCTCTGCTGCCTCGTAAGTCCTCCTTTATTAATTCTTCTAACACAATAAAAAAAGTTCCAACTTTTTATTTCTTTTTGTTTGCATTCTATAATCTTCACTTCAGACTGTAACTTGTTAATATTATGACTTGAAGGAATCTGAAAATTGGGGATAAAAAATGCTCGTTACAACCTTTGATTGGATGCCCATTTGGTTCTTCGTTTCAAGTGGAGGTTGGAACCAAAGGACCATATTTGTCTCGCATTCTTGCTTCTTCTATCACAGGTTTTCATCACCTTTTTTTTAATTACTTTCATTCATTCTTCTCTATATTTTCATATACATACCCATTTGCTCAATTTCAATTGAGGGTAGTAACTAGTAAATAGTAACTATCCCTTCTTGTGGACATATTTGTAAACATGTAGGAGGCAGAACAATGTTATTAGATAAAAGTTTAGGGTATCTAAACATTCTTTGTTTCCCAAAGAACGAAAATCTGAGAGTAAGGTAACATTTGTTTTTTCACAAGCCAAACTAGAAATCTGACTCGAGATCCAAATTTACTGGAGTTAGATTTCCAATTTGTTTTTGCCTGACTTGTTATGTCTAAATGGCTGATTTGGTATGATTTTTGGTCCATACGAGTCAGATGAGTCAAACGAATAATATTCGGAGTTTCAGTCATTGAGGAAAAAACAAGCACCACCTTGGTGTATCTATTCTGTATGCATCATAAAACTACGTTTTTAGGAAGATAGTCTAAAACGTTCTGCAGAGAAAAATCGCTATAGAAGTATACCCGGATAATGAAAACTGAATCATGGAGATCAAAATTGATTGATTACGTTTAAGTACTCTTTATTAGCAAATCTGCTGCCACAATATTAGATTCTTTTCGTAAGCATACGACGAATTTTTCTTGTTTTTGGCGTAGGTGATCAACCTCATGAGAAAAGTGTTTCTAATCAAAAAGATGAAACCAAAGACAATCGAGCATTAGTTGATGATAACACTGCTCAAAATCTCTCTGGCAAAGATATAGAAGTAATGCGGAGGTTAGTAACCAGACATCCCTATTCCCTACTATATAATGCTCGAAAGTTTAAAGCCGCTAGGGTCCATGCATTTAGACATAGATGGGCTTAAATAGTCCTAAAACATCTTTCCCAAAGAGAAGTTGCTCGGAAGCTTATGATTAGCGCTTACTTTTATGCAGAGAGGGTGCAACCGGTGATCAAATAATTGAAGCTCTTATTGCCAATAGCTCGACATTTGGGACAAAAACTGCGTTTTCACAAGTGAGCTGGTTCACATGGTGTTTCAAATTGTAGAAGGATTATTTTATTTAAAAATCTCCTAATGTTCAGCATATCTGCAGGAGAAATATAAGCTCAAGAAACAAAAGAAATATGCTCCTAGGGTACTTCTGAGACGCCCTTTTGCTCGAAGGTGATCTTTAGCCTTCAGTTATTTTCATGCAGAGTATGTAATTTGTCATGTTTTACTTCTGAGGAGAAGTACAATTCTTCTCGCTCTCTTTTTCTTATTCTTATTCTTCTTCTTTTTCTTTCCTTCTGTTTTGCAGTATCTCAGTGGCATACTTCAAAAAATATCCAGCAAGAATTGGGTAAGGCTTTTAACTTTTATTTCTTATTGAATTCCTTTATAATCATTTTACTGGTTCTTATATTAGGATCTCACCTCTTACCGGTGTACCTTTATAAAGTTCTTATGTTCTGTAACAACTTTTTAACTAACCAATTGCTATCAGGTTCCTGAGGATGGACACTCTATCTCTTCTTCTTTCTCTTGCTAATGTTAGGGCATACTCTGATGTCCTTGTGGTGGATATGGTTGGAGGTCTTCTTACTGGTTCTGTGGCAGAACGATTAGGAGGTATTATTTTCTCGTTTTACATTTTTCTTTTGATTTCTGATGGAAGTGGATAGAAACTTCCGTTAATAAAAGAAATTTGGTTTACTTTTAACAGGTTCTGGTTATGTGTGCAATACATATTTTGGACCCACACCATATTCACTGGAAATCGTAAGGATCTTTAATTTCAGTAATGAGATTTGCAGCAGGTATACTTACCTTTGGTGTTACCTTATTTGGCATCGGAAAGTTCATCTATATGCTTACTAGCTATGTTTTTTTGTAGGATTGTACGATTTCCTGTATCTGATCTCTCTAAAGCTAAGAACAGTTCTGAAAATCCTGGCCAAGGTGAAAATGCCATGGTTTTAGAGACCCAGTTAAATTCTGATCAAGCCGTTATGTCATCAGCCCATGATTCCTTATCTACATCCGAAGAACAATTAATTCAACAAGAAGCTCCTCAGCTAAGCTCAGTTAGTAGTGATGAAACCACTCATTTGGACGGGCCTAATGGTTCATCAGTTATTAAAAGCGTTAAATCCACAAAACCTGGAGAGAAGGCAACAGTAGAAAACATTAACTCATGGAAAGAAAATGGTTTCTCTAGGTAAAATTAAGATTATAGCGTTAATTTACTTCTTGCAACATCATCCTTAAGCAGCTGGGACGGGATCGGCTCGGAATCAAACAGAGGCAGATCTCTAGTCCTCACCGCCCGAACTGAGTAACTCAGCCGAGTTTTATATTCTTATATATGTATGGCACATGATTACTTATGTACCCATGCCTATTAACATATATATTTTTTGCCAACAATTGAAATTAAACTCCAAAATTGTAACTATTCAATAACTTACCATAATCCCCTTTATTTCGTAATTGTAGTTCTTACGTTTTCCCACTTGCGCAGCTTAATAATTGCGGCCACTGAACTGGACCCGTGGACAGTAGTTCAAGAACTTCTACCACATTTATCATATTCTGCACCATTTGCTATCTACCATCAATATCTTCAGGTGAGTTTTTGCATATCCCTTGGTTTTGCATCTACAGATCTACTCCATTTTTCTCTCTTCAGTACACAAGTACCCGTAATATTATTTTCACCGAGCCAAAAGAGTCATTATGATCTTGAGTTTTGTCCTTATTCTTGTACATTGTTGTCTGCATGCAGCCTCTCGCTACATGCATGCATAATCTGCAAGTTGCAAGAATGGCGATTGGTCTACAAATTTCCGAACCTTGGGTACGCGAATATCAGGTAATAATAGTAATGTTTACTAGTAACTAGTATATTGAATTTGCTTGGAGTTAACTAATAGTTGGTGCGTGGTAGTCTTAAACGTTCAGGGTTGCAGTAAAATTTTTCGGTGCTCACCTTTCCTTCTGGGTTTTTCAGGTTCTTCCATCAAGAACACATCCATGCATGCAGATGAGTGCTTTTGGTGGATACATATTATGTGGGATGAAGATATGTAGCGACGAAGTTGAGCAGAAAAGCAAGTAGGAACACTGTACGCGATTTTTTGATCAAGAATTGTCGGCAAGTTCTTTAACTTATTTCTCTTAGTTTAATGCAGTGGTCATCATGCATAAAAGTCAAGGCAAGTTTTCTCCAGAGTTGTGCACTGAATGTTATATTTATGAGTAAGCAAATATTTATTTATATTATTCATAAAAAAATATTGATTGAGAACATACTTTTGCTATCTGAGACAATTGATCCCTTTCTGGATTTTCCTTAGTTATGATTTTACTAGAACACCATCTTTTATACTCGGTTCAAAAGCTAACCTTGGTCTGTATAGGATTCTCAACATGAATAGACATACAATAATCATGTGCAGGCTGACGAGGTTTCTGTCAACTATAAAGTGGTTAGAGTCGGTGCAAGAGTTCACTAATTTTCTTATTTGACTACCACACAAGCTAGGTTTTGCAATTATGACGACGATGGTTATGGAAATATACTAGATTATGTAGCTAGAGGCTTGTGGACGACAGGCTCTGATGACACAGATATTGGAGTTCCTTCCAGTTGCTTAATATTGTTCGGTGCCTCCAACATTAGCTTCTTGAACTCTTCTTGTACGGTCTTTTCGTCAGCAACATCCACCATTTGGAACGCCTCATTTCCTACCTTGTCTATCTGTTGGAACTTGGAACTTAGTTAGTACTTGGTATTCTTACCTAACTACCATGGAGCTAGGCAAGTCTTGAGGGTTGTAAAGCGCACAACCCGTTGATTGGTATGGGTAGCTCACGAAGCCATAACCAGTTCAGTTTACCTGTCTGAAGGCTTCAGGTATATTGTTGGTGGTACCGGTGAAGGCTTCAGGTATATTGTTGGTGGTACCGGTGATTGAGTCACAAGGTATGGTGGTGTTGGTGGTAATGGGGAGGTATAGTTGGTGACCGTGATACTGGTACTCCTGGTTGAGTCATGAGGTACGATGGTGGTAATAGTGTTCGTGGAGGTCGTCCACAGCACTTGAAGCATTGGGTCGGGCTGGTCGGGCACCAAACTTCAATGGCTATTAGGGTAAGCGGGTTATGGCTTACCCTAAAATTTGGTGTCTGACCCGCCAAACACTACTTGAGTAACCTACTAGGAATTTTCTTGGGCTATTGCGAAGCAATGCATTGGGTTCGTGCGATTGCCCTTTAAACATATTATTTACCATCTCAACTAGGCCTAACAACATGGACTGTTGAGCTTCATCAATCCAAAAAGTTGATGTAATTTGGTTGGTTATCATTGGGTGAAGTTAAGTGGGTGGAAGTTTTAACCCATGCCTGTCCACTAAAATTTGGCGGGCTGGGCGGGCTAGGGGGGTTGTGCCTGAAACGAGCGCGGACGTCCATGGTTCTCGTTGGGCTTGGGTGCCCATGGACTGTTTCAGGCTTTGGCAAAATTCCCACCCCTACTGGTGGTGGTAGTGGTGGGCTGGGGCTAAATTATGGAAAAGGAAGAGTTGGGGTCTTCTTGTAGAGGTGGGGAGTGGTCTATGTTTGCCAAGTATAGAGAACGGACTTCTACGTAGTATGAACTATGTTTGCAAAGTTATGCATACTACGTAGAAGTCCGTCCTCTATACATGCATAATTTTCGAGAACTAGAACTGCTGATATTAAGTTGCGAAAAGAAGAATATGGTATGGACTAAAGCTTAGTGTCGCGCAAGAATGGGTTGAGCATGTTAAAGGCTCTACATGTACTCGCCCATCACTCCACCCTATTGAGATCTATGTTGGTGACAAACAAGAATGTGGGGTTGCTCAAACTTTGCATTATGGACTAGAGGCAAGTCTGGCTTTTTAAAGACAACCCAGTAATGGACTATATAGATGAATGGAGGCAAAGACCAACTATGAAGGAAGTGGCTCAAGAACTTGTTTTAATTGGTGGGCTTGGAAAAGGAAACAAAGAGATTATAGAAGATGAGAATTGTGGATGTACACAAATATGTTCGAACAATTAAGTAGAGAGGTGTGGGAATAAATAGATGAGAAGATGAGAGGTGTGGGACTAAATAGATGAATGGAGGCAAAGAAAATGATCTTCAATTCTTGTTTTGTGATGGATCATGTTTTAGTCCCACACCTTTGGGACAAAACAAAAACCACTTGGAGAAGGGTTATTTATATCCATCTTCCCAAATATCTCAAGTATTTCTCTAACTTTCGTCACACGAAGGGGATTGGGTATGAGAGTAATTATTTGTTTTTATATAAAAAAAATTGTTTATCTTATTTTTTTTAATATTTTTGAAGTCAAATTACCCGAGCACGTCCGACCCGAGTCCATTGGAACCTGCTCGAGCAGGTGGGCTCGAACGGGCTACGAGCTCGGTTGTGGAGACTTCTGTCCGACACGATCCGCCCGCCAACTACATGCGAGCTAGGCTTACGCTTGCCCGAGTCCGACTATATATTATCCGATCTCGTCCGAACCCGCCCGATTCCCACCCCTAGTTTTGGCTAAATCATGGATTTGTTGTCGCCATTGAGGTATCTATTATATAAAACATAAAAGTCCAAGTCTTCAAACCCTCAAAACTTTTATTTGTTAGTGGCGGGAAAAGAATAAAAGTAAAAGATACCAAATAAGTCATTAGAACTCATGGGATGGCAGTCAAAGTCAATCCACGTTGTCAAGTCAAGACTGTTAAAGCAAGAATGCTTTGCGACACCTCTTACTCTCTTAGCGGGATACGTAGTAAGAAGCGAAATTGTCCCTCCGAGCTAAAATTAGTGTTGATGGCGATATGTAGATATTGGTAGTCAATAATCACGAGTGCGTTGAAACTCCCCATGGACATGCTTTTGTTGGTAGGTTAAGGTACGAAGAAAATATCGCAGTAGAGAATTAATGCAGTTCCAGAATCAAACCACGAAATATTTTAGAGCACTTGGAGAAAAAATTTATTGACAACGAGCCGACTATTCAAACAATTTACAATGAACAAATCTATATCCGTTTTAACGAAAATGAGCTGAAGAGCTGACATGCAGTTGTTGTTGAAGTTTTTGTTTTTGAATTGTCAGCGTGCCTCGAACCTTTGACTTTTACGGTGGAAAACTAAACCTCTTACCTCTCCAATCAGGAGTTGTTAGCGCGAAATTGTTGATGACACCATAGATGTAAAAGCCTATTATGGGCAAACCCCATAACTGATTCAAAATATCAAGTGTTTTTAGAATGTTTTGTCCCTCAATTGCACATATTAGGCAATAAGGTACGAAAAAACTTTACTTAAGACCGTTGGCATTACTTCTATAATGAAGTCTTTTTATGTGACTTTGGTTTTCATGAACGGTGGCCCGGAAAGAGATTATCAGTTGGCATTACAATATTTGAAGATGTTATTCATGCCAAACTTTCTATTAGTGTTTGATGTTAGAGGGTGGCTTTCCAAATAGTTCTTGCACTTTCGAGTTACTATTCTTCTGTGTCGTCGGTGGGGAGTTAGGGCATGGGATTACCAATAAAAACATTTCGACACTCAACCCAGTATAGGGTTGCAGGTTGAAAGTCTAAAGATCTGATCTCTTTTCAGGACAAACCTTTGTCATTTATATAGGTTTGCATGGTTGCGGTAAATCGTATGTCTGGATGTGGAAACCGGATATTTGACGTTGTCTACCCGTTTGCGTAACCGAAATTTCCCTCAGGCAGAGCAGACCTTAAGGTACTGAACATACTTCTGGAGACCTCCCACCCCAAGGCTCAGGTTGTAGGGTTGATTCGGATCCACCTGTCTGCTGGTCGTTAAGTCATGACAGAGCTCAAGGTTCCTATCATGCTTCAACGGTTAACAGAGGCTCTGGTAACAAAGCTAACTCGAAACGACCTCTCTTGTCAGGGCTTGAGGTGCTGAGCTAACTTGTGCATATATACCTCCCTTCACGACTTCGAGGCTAGAGTAAGTTGTTACGGTGCTTACTCGAGTTCTCCTCATCGCTAACTCTGGGGAAAACACATTATATGTGTTCATCTTTTGTTTCACATGCACTTCAAGAGTGTCATTACATTGAATAAGGTATAGATCATCATGAATAAATACATGAATTGAGTAAGTATGGTAACTGTCATCATCAAAGACATCTTGGACCCTTAAGACCATATAAAAGACTCTTAAGATCATTCTAGGAGCATGAAAGTTCATTTCTACTTTTACTTTATTTATAGCCATTAACAAAAGTCAATAAATGACGGATTCCTCTACCACCATGAATAGAACGTTTGATCTCTGAATTTTTGGAGTATATAAACAACCAACTGCCCAAGCAGTTGTTGGCTAAATGTTAATCTTTAGTAATAATGAAGGAATTTAAAATCATAATAGTTACAACACAATGGTATTATGATACACACAGTAAGAATTACGTGACAAAAAGGGAAAGGGTGTTGCTAAAACCACTTGACCTTTGTGTTACAATGGTATTATATGTAAAAAGAAATTATTTTTTTGTTTATTTTAAGTTTGAAATCTAGATTCATTAATCCAAAATCCTAGGGGGTAGGGTGGGATTTTAGTCCAATACAAATTTTGGAATTAGGAATCCTTAGAATTCAAGAGTCCTAGGATTCTTGGTAGCTAAATAGACTAATTCTTGAATCCTACAAGATCCCACTTTTGATAGGAATCCTACTTAAGAATCTTGCAACCAAACACACCATCAATGTATTCAAAAGTACTTTTATGTAGTTGTGTATTTTTGCGAAGATATTTGAATTCAAAATTTTGTTATTAACAGCTTTACGTGCGGCGGCAATTCCCCTTGCGAAATGGAGATAATGGATCTGATTTTTTCTTTAAAGTGAGGGGAATGAAATTGAAATTGATACAATTATGTTGTCTAACCTATCGTAAATATATAAGGATTACAACACATCATATCACCCTTAGTCCACTATTGGGTAAGTGATAAAAATTTCATATGAGATTTTTCTGAAGACTTGGTACTAATCAAAATAATGTAATCACCAACTTGATTAAGAACATTATTCGAAACCTAGGTATAGTAGAGAATAATGAATTTTGTTTCTCCTAAGATCAACGAATGAGAAAATATCAGATCAGCGAATGAGAAAGTTAAGGTTCTCCTAAGATTACACATCTTGAACCTTATCAAACAACAAATTACGTACTATATGACGCAGATCGTATGAATTTGGTGAATTTAACAAATTAATTCCAAATATATTCAATTATGTAATAGAATAACTAAGTTGATCTGAACTTCACAAGTTGAAACAAAATGGTGTGTAAATGTACTAAAATGCTTCATTAGTAGAAGGTAAGAGGACTTTTATTTTTGTTTGCAAATATTCACCCAAGAAATTTTCTAAAATTGCTCGAGATCATCAAAAATTTGTACTGAAAATTGGTTTACAAATAGTCTTGGGTTAAACTATAATTTAGATCTTTATTTTAAAAAGGGTCCATGGGTTTATAGTCCAAAATAATGTTCAAAAAGGGTTTAGGATCCAATCTTCCCGAAAAAAATGGATTTTTAGTCCTTTTACCATATGGACATAAAAACCCTCACTTTCTAAAACAGAGTCCCGTCAATGTCCCACCTTCATATTTCACGGGTTTTTAATTTGGGGGCGGAAAGAATTTGGAAAGGCAAGATTTGGACGTGATTTGGGAGTTTTAATTGGAAGTAACGGATCAAGGATATTTTCCAAAACAGATTTTCCAAACAGATTTGGAAAACAGCTATTTTCCAAAACAGATTTTCTCTCTCATCCTTTCAAATTTGGAAACCAAATCTATATATCACTTTCTCTCACTTAACTTTCAGATTTGGAAAGAGTATATTTTCTGAGATCAATTAGCGTGATTTGGGGGTTAATATTCAAAACATATATATCAACTTTCTCTCACTTAACTTTCGTTTTTACTCATACATAAACACACATCGAATACAAATTATGAAACAAGTTCGTAAATTATGTGTTATTTATGACGAAGAAACCATCATTTGTCATGTATACAACGTAGTTTATCATATGTATGTGTGTCATGTCCATTATGTACCATTGAATACTTAGATTATTTTCTGACATAAATTACTTGTTTTTTACGCGTACATGTCCATTATGTACCATAAATTATGGTAACATGTTAGGAAATGTAAATCTGAAATCATGTTTTTTGTTATAAAGTATGTGATTTATCATAAATTATGTATACTGTATAGTAAATAACACAACCTTTGTACGACTGAAATGAAATTTTATTGAACAATAATTTGTGTTTTATTGTAAATGAAAAAAACATAGTAGACTAGGTAACTTAAAAACAAACTCCGTTGGAATGTTGCCCGAGCTCTCGATCCTTACTGTCTTTGGTCTTCTAGGTTTACGGCGAATCAAACATGGTAGTGTTTTTAACTCTTTATTAAATGTACGCGGTTCATCAAAGTTAGGGGCAGGGCTTATATGTTTCTTGTAAGTCTTCACATAAGACTCCGTTGTCCAAACAGGATCATAGAAACAATCTTCTTCATCGTTATTTATACTTTTATAGTTTATGTGATGATTCTGTAGGAAATTCCATCTGTGCTGGTTTACTACAAGAAAGAAAAACATATAAATTAGTTAGAAAAATTTATAATTTATCATAAACGACATTAAACAATGAATAAATTATCCATAATGTTTGATAACTTCAACATGTGTTGGAGATAAATAGTATTTTAGTTTGAATCACATTGACACTGTAATATAACACAAATATGTGTAATTTGCTATAAATTACATGGACTGTTTCAGCAATTATGCAATTATACGTACATTATGAATAATTAAACATTCTTTTTAAATACGGGAGTGCTACATGTACAAAGTCTTTGACAAAATTCTTGACTTAATGACTCATTTTCACTAAAAGACAAAAGTATATCAAAGTTTTTCAAAGGTTGACTTTGATCGGGATCGTTCACTTAGCATTTTGTCAAGAATTTTGTCAAAGATTCTCTGTACATTTAGCATTTCCCTTTTAAATAAGGCTGCTAAAGTATGTATAACTGTTAACAGATTAAATATATTTTACATTATGTTATACAGTTGCAGTACGGCCGAAATTGACGTAATGTACTTTAAAGTATGAAAACTTTAATACGAATTACTTATAATGTTCATTCTGTTAAGAGAACCGTACGGAATAATATCTAGATAAAAAATTGTACGGATGCAAAATTCTGATGTGAAGAAATGTCAGAAAATCAAAAATCTAGTATCAGAAAATCAAAAACCTAAATTACAGATCTGAAATCTTCTGTATGAAAAAGAAAATGAATAATGTTTCAGTTTTAGAAAGAGATCAAAATCTGCTTTGTAAATAATTAAAACGATTTATAATCAATAGGAAAACTAAATCTAATGAAATATGATATAATGATTCGATGATACAGTGATTACAGCCATTTATAAACAAAATCATATGATACAGTGATTTCAATAATAGATCAACGTTAACTGACAATTTAACATGACAAACATTATTATATCTTAACAATGGTGTTAATAAAGAATTTCAGTGTAAAAGCTGATATGATATGAATGTTTGCACAACAATCTGATGAAGATGAAGGAAGATTTCAGAGATTAATGGAGGTTTAACAACTGAATCGGGTTTAAGAGAGAGAAAATAAAGAATTTCCGTTACTGAATATAATGAAGCTAACCTTACTTTGAATGGAAACGTGATTAGAGAGAGAATGAGGGAGATAAAAAAGGAAAAGAGATATGTTACGATTTTGATGCAAAATCAGTTACATTATATGAGGAAGGTTAGATACGGGATTATGAAATAATATGTATTATAGAGATTTGTGTTTTCTCTCTAGATGAATACAAATGGACTAGATATCCATTTAGGATATTATTTTAGTTTTCAAACCCTTTATTGGATTAGAGAGGACTAAAAGTCCTATTAGGGTCCGTTTTTTGGGCTATAAGCTCAAAAAATCTTTTTAAAATCAATTTATACTAGTGTGCATGAGTTAAAAATTTCAGTAAAATATTTGAAGCCATTTTTAAATACATTTGTAGCGGCTCTAAAATATATTAATGTAGCATTGTAGCAGTCCTGGTGGGGGTCCATTAGATCTCTACATATCCATCTTATATGTGCAATATTCTTCTACTATAATGAACTTCCGAGAAGTTGAAGAGGGACTGTTATTCTTTTATCAAATTATATATAGGATAATCTCCAACATTTGCTTGGAATATATATATATATATATATATATATACAAATAAAACATCATTGTTTTATAAGTTCTTGGAGATTCACTTATATGAATTATTATTACTCTAGAATAAGATAGGTATTAGTAAAATTTTCAATACAGTATATCTTTATTGTTGCAGGTAAATCTGCTTCATTCAATGTGAAACTGGAACAATTTCGAGTTTCTTTAGTAAGGACCATTTCAAAGTTTGATGGTTTACTTGGACTTGATTTTCAATAAATCTTGGTGGGCAATATTGTTCATATTTGGTATGTTATTACATCTTTAAGTATTAGTAAATAAACCGAAGATTTAAAACTATTCAGTAGTTATAGATTTCGTATTTACACCCTCTGTTACACTATTTAATTGACAAAACGACTCATTTTTCATTAAAATTTGGAGTTACTGTCCCATGTATCACCTATTTGAACTGATAAGTTTACAATCTCATTTTAGTTACACTCCTTTAATTCCTACCATCTTTATATAATCAATACTTGGCCAGGTTCGACCACTTAAGTTTGTGTTTTCAACTTTCAAGTTGCAAGGATTAGGGATAAGTGTTTGATTTAGTTATATGCCTGTGAAGTTTATGGAAAATAACAGGAAGTTTCTTTCCGGTGAATCACCCTCGAGGAAAGGTAGTATCTTATCTCAATTTCCTTTTAAACGATGGTAAAGAATTTATTGCTTCAATCTTTTTCTTTTGTGTTGAGTTTCTCAAAAAAAAGATCATGCGGTGAATACCTAAACATAAATTTTCATTATTTTCTATGTGTTGAGTATCTGACTTTTGAACGGGGTATAAAACTTATAAAGTTAGATTATTTGAACTTTTCAGCCAAAGTTTATCCATGGATCAATAAGAGTGAAGTTTTGTTTTGTTACAAAATGATCAGAGTGAAGTTAGTATTAAGTTTGGAGAGGAAGATATCTTTTTTGTCATCTATTTACACTAACATAATATAAGTGGTTTCCAGATTGTTTAATCTCATTTTTTACTGTGTACAGACAGATCAAGAAAGAATTGCCAAGTGAAAGTGGGGATGAAGTTATCAAAAGACCCTCATGTAGAAGAACTACTCGTTAAGCTTTTGAGTTTCGAACATGGGATGGATGCAATTAAATATATACACAAATATATCTATCACGGTGAAAATTATAATACTCCGGTAATTGAAGCGGCAGACGAGATTAAGTAATACTACGATTGTATTATTTTATTTTTTGTAATAAAGGGGTTTACTATAACAAACTTTTATTTTATTTCTATTTT
Source organism: Eschscholzia californica subsp. californica (assembly GCA_002897215.1). Lineage (NCBI taxonomy): Eukaryota > Viridiplantae > Streptophyta > Magnoliopsida > Ranunculales > Papaveraceae > Eschscholzia > Eschscholzia californica. The sequence goes on from BEHA01001674.1 coordinate 374,855, forward strand.
TATTTCCAATTATTACTAAATGTGGAAAGGAAGAGAAATTTAAAGGGTTTTTTAGCTTACCCCCTCAAAATTAATTGGTAATTGAGTTTACCCCCTTCAGTAATTGGTAATTGAGCTTACCCCCTTGAATTTAGATTTTTTGTCAAAACTACTAAGGATGTGTTTGGTATGTGATAATAAAATCAGAAAGTAAATAATATATTAACAAAATCAATCTTTACTAATCATATTCCTGACCAAATCAAACAATAAAATGAGGTAGAATCCCTATTATGAATCATATTGAAAAATAGTTGTTATTGGTAGTGGCAATTATATCACGTATGCCAAACATAGCCTTTGTGTTTTTGTCACTAAAAGTAAGTCCAAGGGGGTAACCTCAATTACCAATTATTGAGGGGGGTAAACTCAATTACCAATTAGTGACGAGGGGGTAAGCCCAAAAACCCAAATTTAAATAATTGAATATCGTGTCTACTATTCCGCTGCATAAAGGGCATTCCCCCGCAAAATTATAGTTTACCTTATCCCAAGACTATTTGTAAACCAATTTTCAGTCAAAATTTGAGATGATCTCGAGCTATTTTAGAAAATTAATTGGATGAATGAATATTTGCAAACAAAAATAAAAGTCCTCTTACCTTATACTAATGAAGCATTTTAGTACATTTACAAACCATTTTGTTTCAACTTGTGAAGTTCAGATCAACTTAGTTATTCTATTACATAATTGAATATATTTGGAATTAATTTGTTAAATTCACCAAATTCATACAATCTGCGTCATATAGTACGTAATTTGTTGTTTGATAAGGTTCAAGATGTGTAATCTTAGGGGAAACTTAACTTTCTCATTCTCTTATCTGATATTTTCTCATTCGTTGATCTTAGGAGAAACCAAATTCATTATACTCTACTCTACCTAGGTTTCGAATAATGTTCTTAATCAAGTTGGTGATTACATTATTATGACTAGTACCAAGTTTTCAGAAAAATCTCACATGAAATTTTTATCACTTACCCGATAGTGGACTACGTGCGATATGTTGTGTTGTAATCCGTATATATTTACGATAAGTTAGACAACATGATTGTATCAATTTCAATTTCATTCCCCTCACTTTAAAGAAAGTGATATTTAGCGTTTGGGTCAAGGATAAGTACTGGTTTTAGTGTTTAGGTCACAAGTTTGTCCGTTATAGGGTCTGGGTCACGGACTAACCATTGACCACGTTGACTAATGACGCAGTTAACTAGCGTCATTAGTCAACGGGTCAATGGTTAGTCCGTGACCCAGACCCTAAAGTCGGTACTTATCCTTGACCCAAACACTAAATAGCGTTGCTGTGAGCCGTTCCAAAGACGGAAATAAATTTGAACGCATTAAAATCACATAAAGGATTTGAACATCAATTCTTTCAGGTCTTAAAATTGATGGATCAATTTGGTCTTTGTTGTTTATAGTAATCATTATGATTCTTTCTTCAACCAAGTAGAGAAAATTTCGTCCATGAAATTCAAAATTCCTGATAAACTTATAGATGTTGATTTCTCATTCAAATATAGATCTAAATCTTTAATAAAAATAACTAATCGTTTTGTTGTTTGAAGAAGAAGCATTTTTAGGTCAGAATCATCAGTAACATTTGATATATTTATATCGTAGATATCGTAGTTCTGGAATTTAGCCATGGCGGAAACGAATGATGATTTTCCAGTTTATGGAAGACCGAAGAAGATAGCTTTGTTTCCAAACAAGACGTAATCGATGATAAAATTGTTTTAATTTAATAAAAGATTCTAGATCTGATTTTACCTTGTTTTTTAGATGTGAATCCATGGCAATTGTATCGAAAGTTGTTAGATGAGTAAATGAACAGATCTTCACCTTTTATTATGAAAAGGGGAGAAAAGCTAGGGTTTTCTGAAGTTGGGGGTTTTCCAGGGTTCTTGAGAGTTAGGGTTTAAGAGAGCTTGAAAAGAGGGAAAGAGAGAGAGAGATGACCGGCAAAAGCTTGGCCGACCGGCCAATGCTTACGCCGACACGGGAAGGAGTTGAGCTCGACTCATGGAAGGTGGCAGCAGCTTGGACGTTCATGGAAGCACCCTCGAGTTTGGGATTTCAAGGGACTAACTCGGTTTTCATGGCAGCAACAAATGGGACTTAGAACGGCTCACATCAGCTCGTGTTTAGTGTTTGGGTCAAGGATAAATACCGGCTTTAGGGTCTGGGTCACGGACTAACCATTGACCATGTTGACTAATGACGGTAGTTAGCTATCGTCATTAGTCAAGGGGTCAACTGTTAGTCCGTGACCCAGACCCTATAACGGACAAACTTGTGACCTAAACACTAAAACCGATACTTATCCTTGACCCAAACACTAAATATCCCTTAAAGAAAAAATCGGATCCATTATCTCAATTTCGCAAGGGGCATGCCGCCGCACGTAAAGCGGGGCTATGCCCAGTCATTTAATATACAAAAATGATAATATTAATTTGATTCAAACAAATATTTATTTATATAAAATAAAAGACACCTTATGAATAGTTATGACTTTACAAAATTATTTTATCAAAATACACGCTGTTAATAACAAAATTTTGAATTCAAATATCTTCACAAAAATACACAACTACATAAAAGTACTTTTGAATACATTGATGGTGTGTTTGGTTGCAAGATTCTTAAGTAGGATTCCTACCGTAAGTGGGATCCAATCTTCCCAAAAAAATGGATTTTTAGTCCAAAATAATGTTCAAAAAGGGTTTAGGATCCAACCTTCCCGAAAAAATGGATTTTTAGTCCTTTTACCATATGGACATAAAAACCCTCACTTTCTAAAACAGAGTCCTGTCAATGTCCCACCTTCATATTTCACGGGTTTTTAATTTGGGGGCAGAAAAAATCTGGAAAGGCAAGATTTGGACGTGATTTGGGGGTTTTAATAGGAAGTAACGAATCAAGGATATTTTCCAAAACAGATTTGGAAAACGGATATTTTCCATAACTGATTTTCTCTGTCATCCTTTCAGATTTGGTTTTCAGATTTGGTTTATATCACTTTTTCTCACTTAACTTTCAGATTTGGAAAGAGTATATTTTCTGGGATCAAGTTAGCGTGATTTTGGGGTTAATATACAAAATGTATATATCACTTTCTCTCACTTAACTTTCAGATTTCGAAATAGTATATTTTTCTGGGAACATTACAGCGGTATTTGTTTTCGTTTTTACTCATACATAAATACACATCCAATACAAATTATGAAACAAATACGTAAATTATGTGTTATTTATGACGAAGAAATCATCATTTGTCAAGTATACAAAGTAATTTATCAAATGTATGTGTGTCATGTTTAATACATTACACATAATTTCTTTTACATTACACATCGTTTACATTCTGTTATAAAAAAAACGTACAAAATCTTCTCTGATTAAAAAATGGTGCCCATTCATGTACTCTTCATTTGTAATCTTGAGCAGGACAAACAACAGTTACACTATATTGCCGAAGAGCATATCCAAATGCTTTTGCACCACCAGGAAACAAATGACCAACTCCAGAAAATTCCATAAGTAACAGCAAAACTACAAAAAGAAAACATATACATTTGTCAACAAAACATATAATTTACTAGAAACGACATGTATAATGAAATAAATTATGCATACTGTTTGTTAAACTTCACAATGTGTTAGGAGACAAACATAACTTTAGTTCGAATCACAAGGTCACTGTTATGTGAATAAATATGTATAATATGCAATAAATTACATATAATTTTTGGAACATTTATTGTACTATAAACGGCAACTGTTTTGGGGAAAAAGTACGCGTGATGTTGAATATATTATATATAATGTATGCAGATTTATAAGATGTTTTTGATATTATATATAAAGTATGTATAATTTGTAACAAAATACATATATTTTACATTCTGTTATAAAAACATCGTACAGAAGATGTTTGTGTAATGTACTAGAACTTTAGTAAAGAATTTAAATGCTACTTTTATGTATGTGTTATGTTCAGTAAACATCATGTAATGTCGTGTAAACTATATATCGTTTACATTCTGTTACAACAAAATCGTACTAGATCTTCTCTGGATAAAAAATGATATGTAATTTATTGTAAACGATCCGTAATTTATTTTAAATTGTATATCGTTTGCATTCAGTTATAACAAATCGTACGAGATCTTCTCTGCATCAAAAATTGTACGGAAATCTTGATGAAGATTTGAAAAAATGATCTAAAAATCAAAATCAGTAACCTAAAACTACTAAAAAGTAACAAAATTACATAGAGACAAACACTTCTTAATCGAATAAAATGAATTGTAAAGACGGATTTAACATTAACATCATAAAATCAGTTATGAATCTTAGAGAGATAAAATACTGAATAATGATGAAGATTTGATTAGATGATACAAAGAGAAATTTGATTATAATCAGGGACGGAACCAGGATTAGAAAACGAGGGGGGCCAATATTATAATAATATCTTCTAATATTTATAAAATGGGTTATTTCCCTAATGGCCCCCAACTTTGTGACCAGCTTCCCGCCTGACCCCCTACTTTACGAGAAATACCCATATGACCCCCTTCCGTTATAACACCGTCAGTCTCTCTCCTCCATCATGTTTTCTCTTTCTGCCAACTCACGCCACATCATCTGTTACGCTACCTCATCACCTTCTCCGGCAAAGGTCGCCGGCCGACCAAATTTGAATTTACAGAAAATAGGAGGCCATAAAGGAAGATGGTCACAAAGTAGGGGGCCAAATAAGTATTAACTCTTTTTTTTGTTGAAAGACAACATACTCTAATTTAGTCTTTCAACAAAAAAAAGGTCCATGGGTATATAGTCCAAAATAATATTCAAAAAGGGTTTAGGGTCCAATCTTCCCAAAAAATAGATTTTTTGTCCTTTTACCATATAGACATAAAAACCCTTACTTTTTAAACAGAGTACCGTCAATGTCCCACGCTCAAATTTCGCGCGTTTTGAATTTTGGGGGGTGACGTAATCTGAAAAGACGGATTTGGACATGATTTGGGGGATTTATTAGCAAAAAACTGATAGAAATAACAAAATTCTCTCTCCTCTAAATAGATTTTGGAAATCAAATTTTCTCTTTCCTATTACCCGAATCGATCAGAAACCAAAATCCTAACCAAAACGAAACGCCATCACAACGGATATTTCCAAATCAATTTTCTCTCTCTTCTTTACAGATTTGGAAACCAGATCAATTTTCTCTATCTTACTATGTAATTTTTTTGTTTCGATTCCAATCAATTTTCTCTTACTTAACTTTCAGATTTAGAAAGAGTATATCTTTCGGGATCAATTTAGCGTGATTTGGGGTTTAATATACAAAACGTATATATCACTTTCTCTCACTTAATTTTCAGATTTGAAATAGTATATTTTTCTGGGAACATTACAACAACATTTGTTTTTTGTTTTTACTCATACATAAACACAATCGAATACAAATTATGAAACAAATACGTAAATTATGTGTTATTTATGACGAGGAAACCATCATTTGTCATGTATACAATGATGAGACATGAAAATGTCTCATCTGAATCTCTTAACTCGGGTCAGTTAGTCTAATTCGAGCAGTTACTCTCATGAATTGTGTGTTTCTTTTGTCCATGTGTCTTTTACAGAATTGAACTCGGAAAACGGATAAAGTCGAGAGAAATACACTCCTGAGGGCATTTTGGTCATTCGAAAATTACGGTAGTTTGGCTATTTGGTCAACTTTTGTGCTCGAATGAAACGTAGAGTCCAAGACGTACCCAACGGCGAAAACGAGGGTCAAATCGGAGTCCGTATTAACAAATAGAGCAAGTTAAAGTTGGGAGGAGAAAAACATAAAGTTTGGCTTAGAGATTATCATCATTCATTACTCTTTTGTTTTATTTTGATTTTCTTTATCTTGTAATCTGTTTCTTAGTGAGAGAGAGATTACAGAGAGAGTTAGATTGTAGAGAGAAGGATATTACAGAGTTAGAGAGAGACAGATAGGTTCGGTTTTGAAAATAAATCATTATCTTCATCTTGTTATTTATTTTTCTTTTTGATTTCTGTTTTCTTGGTGAGAGAGAGATAGAATACATAAAGAGAAAGAGATTATAGAGAGTTATAGTAGAAAGAGAGAGAGAAAAAAAAAACAAAAAGTTTGAGAGAGAAAGAGAGTTGGAGAAGACGAGAAAACTATTTTCCCACAGAGAAGCTATTTCCAGGAAGACGAGAAAATCGTTTTCCCTTAGGGTGCATTTGGCGGATTTTTGGGAACAACATAAGGAAATCATTTCCAGGAAGAGAAAAAGGTTATGTTTTCTTCCCCTTTTACCTCTTACTTTATTCTCATTGATTTAATATCGTTTTCCATGAGTCATTAATTTTTCCATCTAGGGTTTAGATGAAGTCCATAACAAGAATGTTATCGTTTTGATTTATATGCAAGTCAATTATTGTTTAGATTAAATCTTAGTATATTTTAAAGTCTTTATTGCTTTTAACGATGACACTTTCCGGATTCTAGAGCGTTCATGTTATAGAATCTGAGTAAAACAAAATACTTAGTTGACTAAGGCAAATACATCGTCTTTAGGATTGTCACGTGGATGGATTCGAAAACCCTAGGTTCCCCTTTTCTGAATATCAACTTATTTGTTACTTAAAGTTTATTTGCTATTTTTATTTGAATCAAATTACCATCACTTCACTTTTAAAAATCACAATAGTTTTAAGATTAAAATTTGAGTTTGACTTAGTCTCTGAGGAACGAACCGGTCTTACCGGAATTTACAACTTGACACCCGTGCACTTGCGGGTGTAGACCTATTTAGGAAACTTTTTAGGCCCATCATACAACGTAATTTATCAACTGTATGTATGTCATGTTCAATAAATTACACATAATTTTTTTTACATTAAACATCGTTTACATTCTGTTACATAAAAACGTACAAAATCTTCTCTGGTTCAAAAATAAATTACACATAATTTCTTTTACATTACACATTGTTTACATTCTGTTATAAAAAAAAACTTACAAAATCTTCTCTGGTTCAAAAATGGTGCTTGAAGAGGACAAACAACAGTTACACTATATTGTCGAAGAGCATATCGAAATGCTTTTGCTCCACCAGGAAACAACTTACCAACTTCAGTAAATATTTTATCCCAGCCATCAGATTTTAGTTTTGTGGTCTTACTTAGATTGGATGATTCTGTAGGAAATTCCACAAGTAACAGCAAAACTACAAAATTGAGTTGAGAAAACCATGTCGACATAAATAAAACTTATATTATAACTGTCAGTATAATATACTTGTGTGAATAACTTTTTTTTGTAGTCACCAGTTAATACTTGAAATTGACTTCCCGTTAGTAATTAATGTTCTAAGTAAGGTAATTAATCTCTTTTTAGTTGTAACTACCCTCTGTTGGTGGATACAGACTACTGGGAAACATGAAATCTTCTAGGGTGAAATTTTTAAAATTTTTCTTTTTTGCCTTGTGTTTTTGTTTCCGTTTATTTCCTACAACCCCGCCACCACAGCACCACTCTTGGTGGTGGTTGATGAATAAATCAGATTTTTCATCTAACTCAATCCAAATCTTTGTTCTTTACATTGGAAGTTCTGCTTTAAACTCTATGTACTCATTAGTTAGCAAAAGCTTAATTACAGGAACTTGATAGCAAAAAACTAATTAATGGCTTCCAAGTCTTAGGCCTTCTAAATTGGTATTCAAGCCTTTTCATATAGAACAGTAATCATGTTAGAGAAGACCAACATTACTCACTGCGGGAGCTCTAAACCCACAAACTCTATGACAACTTCAACCCCAAAAAAACAACTATCTGATGTCATATCCTACAAAAAATTCTCATTCCGACCACAATGGCTAATCAGAGAGTGTTTCCGAATGGCTCCAACCTTTGTTTCTAATTGCAAGCGATTCTCATTGATTTGGAAGTTGAGATTACAAGCTTATATAGGAATTAGGAAGAGAAGAAACAGAAAATAACTAACCATTTAACTCTTAATGTAAGAAAAGAGAAATTGTATTGATTTGTATTGATTTCTTAAGCTATTACATAAGTCTTGATAAGGAGTTACATAAGAGAGAAGTTTTATCTATTGGGCAATGTGGTACTAAATATTAACACTCATATATTCAAACATTCCCCCTCAAACTAATGACTTTTGTTAGTGAAAAATTCATGAGTTTGCTAGACAAGTTATAGATGTTGGACTTGATTTGAACATGGAGGAGTCATGTGAGGTAGCTAACGGCACCATTGCCAGGTATTATCTCTTATTTAAAGAGAAAGTGGTCCATGGTGGTTGTAATAGCTCCACACATGGATATTACACCATATAAAAACAATCCTTTAATCTTGTGATTTTATCCTCTTTCAAACACTAGCAATTACCATTCTTGAGTTTGCCCACTTCAATTCTTCTCTATAATCTTCTTTTAGCACCTCTTCATTTGATCTTATGAAAGCTAAGGAACAATAGCTTGAGAGTTCTCAACTTGTATACAAGAAGTATGAGCAAATCAACTAAGAGAATGTACTCTTTTACCAAAAAGAACCCACAAACATGTTTTCACAACATAAAAAAGAAAACCATCTTTGAGAATAAGCATGATTCCTTTGATACATTCTATCAAACACTTCATGTGCATCATATTGTAAATCAAGATTTTGGACAACTATAAGTATAGCTTCAAGATAAACATGGAGTATATAACTATTCTAAGAAAGAAATCCATGAATTCTTTTCCCCCTCACTAATAGCTTTCCAATTTCTCTCAAAATATAGCTTCATGGACCATGGATACACATAGATTTGATGTTGTGGAGAACTATACATTTGAAATGTTTGAGATCATTGAAGAGTATATCATGTGATTTCTTCAACAAATCACTCTTGTTTGGATCTTTCATCTTCTTGTTAATCTTCATCATCTTCAAATACTATTGAGAAAAGTATTGAAGAATGATTAGATCCAACAATAGAAGAGAACTACTCTTATTGGAAAGGAAAGAAAAAAAAAACACTAAACTTGAACTAAAAACCGATAAAAGTCCGGCGGACGGTAGCCATTAATGGGACCACCGTCGCCGGCTAGCGGAAGACTATAACGACTAACCCAAGAAAGAAACCTAGAAGCTCTTATACCATGTAAGAAAAGAGAAATTGTATTGATTTGTATTGATTTCTTAAGCTATTACATAAGTCTTGATAAGGAGTTACATAACAGAGAAGTTTTATCTATTGGGCAATGTGGTACTAAATATTAACACTCATATATTCTAACACTTAACAACTTCCTAACAAACTAATAACCCGAAAATAACAACTTCCTAATAACCATGGGTTATGTTCCGATACATCTCTTCTTGATCCAGTACAACACACACTTATGATATAGTTAATCTATTACCCCCTTCGAATTGATGGCGAGTGAAGAACAAACCTTCAATTTGGATTTGAGATTAAGAAATATAGGACCAGGAAGAGCCTTAGTTAGAGTGTCAGCTGGCTGATCAATGGTAGAAATGTAATGAAGACCAATCAATCGAGAGGCAACTAGTTTTCTGATAAAATGAAAGTCCAAAGCGAAGTTTTTAATCTTGGGATGAAATACTGGATTAGAAGCCAAAGCAAGTGATGAAATGTTATCACAGTACAATAGAGGTTGAGTAAATAGAGAACAATGAAGTTCCTTAAGAAGTGAAAAAATCCACACCACTTCTGCAGTTGAATGATCTAAAGCTCTATATTCAGCCTCAATGGAAGACCTCAAGACTGTTGGTTGCTTTTTAGCAGACCGGCTGATAGGATTACTAGCAAGAAATATGATGAAACCGCCCATTGATGGACTATCAACAGGACTTCCAACCCAATCAACATCAGCAAAAACTTTGAGATCAAAGGAAGAGGACTTAGAGATTTGAATACCATGATCAATGGTTCCCTTAAGATACCTCAAAATTCTTTTGGTTGTTTTCAGATGAACTTCAACAGGTTTGTGCATAAATTGGCACACTTCGTTGACAACAAAACTGATATTAGGTCTGGTCCAGGAGAGATATTGAAGAGCCCCCACAATGCTCGTATGAATAGTTGGATTAGTGAGAAGAGCACCATCATCTGGTAAAAGTTTGGTCTTAGCAGCAAGTGTAGTAGGTCAAGGCTTGGCTCCTGACGTATTAGTCTTTTCCAAAAGAGCTAATATGTATTTGGACTGAGTGAGATAAATACCTTGAGGATCTCTAAGAGCTTCAAGACCCAAAAAAGTAATGTAATGGACCAAGATCTTTAATAGAATATTTGGTGCTTAAATTAGTGATGAGTTGATGACATAAATCAGAGGAGTTACCAGTCACCAAGATGTCATCCACATAAACAAGCATGTAAGCCAATTGAGAACCATGATGATAGATGTAAAAAATAATTAATGAGACGTATCAGTTGCAGCGTCTAACTATTCTTATAGTCAAGGTTTTGAAATACGTTTTTATGCCTCAAGGGCGTTTGTTCTCACAAGGCGAAGCGGTGCCTCGAGGCGCGCCTCAAGGCGTAAAATACGAAAAAAAAATAAAAAAATAAAATAAAAAAATAAAAAAATAAAAAAAGTGGTAAAGAAAATGACATCAATTGTGTAGAAACATTGCGTGACAAGTTTTTCTACTTCACTGACATAGTATAAAGTTTTTAGTGTTGCCAAAATAACTCAAAAACAAAAGTGAAAGAAAAAACAAAACTTCTATAGAGTTTTTCTCAATAGTATAATGTTTAAAAATACGTAAGCCTCGAGTCTCCTAGAGTCGCCTCGAGGCGTACGCCTCAGCAGTTTTTTCAAACATTGCTTATAGTTATAATAATTATCATTTTTTAATACCTGATTTAGATGTCAATCATGTTATATTATATTTTGTTCTATATTTTGTATATATTTTCCTCATGTGCCACCTCTATTATTTAAAGATTTGTTTAGAAATCGATTAGTTATCTATTTGTAAATCTGTTTATAAAAAATGTAAACAAAAAACAATATGAGCTGACTTTTAGTTTGGCAAAAGATCCTTTCGACTTTGATTAGGGACCGTGATGACTAATTTGTATGCAGCAAGGCTAGAACCTTTGGAGACAATTGTCCAATACTTCCCTCACGTACACAAAGGTGTCATTGTTGAAGAGGTATTTTCTACACAACAACGAAATATAAAGCTAAATCTTGTTGATGTAAATTTGTAAAAATTTCTCTCACAAATGAAATTCTATTTGCCGCCTGTCACTTTTTTATTTTATATCTTGGATGAGTATTGTCTAAGTTGTGTTATGATGTATATCAAGTCTGTGTTCGTATTTACACGAAGTAACGTATGGTTATATTGTGTATGTGCATATTGTCTCTTCATTGAAATACTCATAATCCATTACCCATTGTTATATTTGAATCTATCAAACAGGTTATGCCAGATTCTCCAGCGGATTGTGCGGGAATACTTTGACGATGTTATCATCCAGTGTAATGAAAACCCTGTTCCGAGTTATTTGGAAGTATATCAACTAGACAATTTGTTGTTTGACCCTTGTACTTTATTTTATGTACAAATTCTCTTACATTATACATTTTTGTGAATGTAATTCGGTAAGAGGCTCTCTTATGTCTAAAATATATCTGTAAATGAGTTTAATATTTGACAACAGTTTTTGCTAATGATATGGGACAAGATTGGAGAATCCGTTGAGCTGGTTGTGATTAGAACAAAAGATGGTGCTGCTACGACTATCAAGATAGTTGTTGAGGTTACTAGCTCAGAGAAAATAAATAGGTAACTCTCTTATATGCCTAGTTGGTTTTCGTCAAGTTTTTAATGGTCTTGGTTTTCTACTCTGCTTTGTCAATTTGTTGATCAACCACTTGGTTTATACATTTTGGATTGCGTCGCCCAAATCTTTCGTGTGATACAAGCTACGATTTATGTGCTGACACCTCACAAGTATAGCTATAGCTTCAACATTATCAGTCACATCTTTTAAGCTATGAAATACTAGTATTTTGTGTTTAATCTAAATTATTTCCTTCGCAAAAATAGGTAGTAATTTGTGTTTACTTTTGGGTTGCATGTTTTAAGGTGTTAGTAGGTTTTAAATATTAACCACTATGATTATTTTCGGTGTGCATTGTCTTTTCAGGTGGCCAGTCCCAAAAATTTGTGAGCTTCCGGTCGAAGCATATCGACGAAGTACTTGGTAAATAATTTTTTTATTGATTCATTTTACATCAACAATAATATCCACAGTGCACTTGTGAGCCACCTAAACTAGGCCTAGATGTCCTTAGAACTAGCCTTTGAAAATCGATTTTAGGTTACTATCGTAATGAAGTTAAACATCTCTACCTGTTCTCTTAATGTGTTGCTTTTTGTTTCACATTCCAAATTTGTGGCCCATTTTTTATTCGAAACTTATCTTTGTTTGCAGAATTAGCTTAATGAAAGGAGTGATGGGGTCTATGAATCCCACGTACTATACTCGTAACGGTTGTTCTTAGAGTTTGTGTTTAGAAATAGTGTGGGCAAGATTTTTTTTCTTGTTATTGATGCTTTGTCTCAACATCTATTCAGCTGAAAAACAACGGTTATACGGGGATCAACACTGGAGATAAGAAATGAGAACTTGCGCGTAATTGCTCTTTAGAGTTGTTTTCATCTATATATTTGCCCATTCAATTAACAGAATTTTCAGTACTAATCATCAACCAATGTTAGGATAAATATTGAATGATGTTCATACTTAAGATTATTCAATGATCTTTTTTTAGTTTTGCATATTGTTTTATGCTCAAATGTTTTTGGATTGGGCTTCGTCTTAAATTTCCCAAAATAATATTACAGTAAAAATATGAAGTTCTATTAAACGATTAAGGCATTATTAAACTCAAACTTTTAAGAAAGGGGAGTCTTTTCTGGGGTTACCAAGGTTTTTTTTTTCTTGTCAAATAACATTATTACATTACATTCTTGGCTTTGATACACCAAGTGGGGGAATATGCTCATAAATGTCATTCTTATTTTAATAAGACTCCTAAAGGCCATATGGAATCAAACTCGGGGACTTCTAGAGTTTTGGACTTTTGAAGGTCCAAGTATTTGTATTGGTTCAGTGGTTGGGTGTTCGCTCCGCAACACGGAGGTCCCATGGACGTAGAAATTTAGGATTTATTAACCTTGAGTATAAATAAAGTAATTTAGTTGGACTTTAGACTCTTTATCAGGTGGTTATGCTACTTATTCTATTCATGAATCATGATTTACTTTTGTATTATCTCTTTGTGATGTATCAATGCATTTTTTTTTTCTTAAAACCACAATTATATTCAATGTGAAATTGATCCACAACATTATATGGTAAAATATTTTTATTCCTCTGAGAACTACATGAGAGTTACATAAGTGAAGTTCTACTCAGAACCTTCGAATGTAAAGTGCCTCATCAAGAAAAAGGAATAAAGATCGACAAATGAAAAGATCCTCAAGATCGAGAATGAAAAGACCCTAAAAGTAGACAAATAAATGATAATAATATTCTATGAACTAATTAGATATAGTAATACGAAGAGACTTCAATTAATACCAATTCGATGAAGAGATTACTTTATCAATTCCCGTCGTGTGATTTGATTCTTTAACCTAGATTTTCGCTAATGTTCATGTTCGAACCAGATCCGAAGTCCATCTTCTCCTCTCCACGAATCACAATAGTGTTTACGTCAACTTTGAAACCTATTCCACACCACTCCATTGTCGGTTGTTGCTTATAAGTTCTCTAGATCCATAAATTTTGTGGCCTTTTAACCTAATCCATACCCCTCCTTGATGGATCTATGGAACCTTCGACAGATTCAAGCATTCGTCCAAATCTCACCGGATCTCTGAATTGTCGAACCTCCTGTGAATCATCAATCAATCAATCTTAGGATAAAAAATTGAATGATCTTATTTTTAGTTTTGCATCTTGTTTTATCCTCAATTGTGCTCTGATTGGGATTCGTCTTAAATTTCCCAAAATAATAGTTTCCATAGACTAAATGTAGCAGCAAAAATATGAAGTGTATTGAACAATTAAGGCTTTCTTAAAGTCAGATTTCTAAGAGAGGTGAGATGAATAAGTGCTTTCTGAACGTTGAAACATCCGGTCACTTTGTTGGATTGGATGATTCTGGAAATGTAGGTATCTGACCGCCTTATTCGTTGCTACTTATAGTAAATTAAACTTCAGAGCTCTGGAACTCAAGCTGGAGCCTTCACTTCCATTTGTCTTGTTGCTTCAGATTCTGTGGAAAAATTCAAAATTGCTCAGGCTTGGTGGCGAGATATGATAAAACGAAACCATGAATGTGAAACAAAACATGTGAATCCTAGTGTAGTAACCACCAGAAAGAGCATTCATGCTCAAAGAGGTATCCAGTCTCGTTTCAGATGATTCATTGTTCGTCAAACTTTTCTGAAGATAAAGACCACAACCTCCTTTCTGCACACTGCTTGCTGGGCTTGGGTAACGGTTAGAAGCGCAACCTATCCAAGGCCCCAAGTTTTCTAGAAACTACGCAAACCAACAAATTGCAGATTAACTTTCAACAAAAAAAAGAAACACAAATTGCAGATTAACTTGTGCAACCTGCTTGGTTGCACAAATACATATGATAAAGAGCAGTCTTTCAGAACTTCTGAGCACTAGAAGTGTCAGTAATTTTTTTCATATCTGCAGGACTTTGGGTATGCTTCCTTTTTTAACAGCGATTTAATTAGCCAGTTAAGGTGGTCTTCCTATTTTATTTTATTTTCTCACTGTCAAATTCAAACTCGTTTGAGTCTGAATTGTCCGACTCACATGCACTAAAAAAATAGCCTAAATAAGCCATTCAGATGAGTCAGATTAAAGCAAACATTTCAAAATAAAGCTCAAGTTAGTCCCGATCTTGATTCAGATTTGAAATCTAACTCAGAAAAAGTACTACCTTAGGCTTCAATTTTAGTGTGCTCCCATTCCATCTAAAGAATAATTCTTTGACACAGCTATACTTCTTGGCACTCTCTCTTTGCAGATATTGCAACCCAACATTCTCAAAAATGTTGCAAGACTCTCATGGTTGCTAGAGCAACCAAAACATTACTTAAACTGATGAGTTTTGTTACCCGTAGCATCCAAGACCAAGAGGTTCTGAAACACACGCTGTCTACACTCGGAAACCTCATTCGTTATCCAGATTTTGCTCAAGTAGTGGTTGCTACTGAAAGATCATTAGAACTAATCTTTGCAGAGTTTCAAAGGTTAGCTCATTGTTAATTTCCCAACAAAATCAAACTCAGAACTTCTTTACCATCTTAATGTCCTTTAACTTCTGCAGGAATAAAGAAGCCTTTTTCATATTGTACGAAAACAACTCGCATACTTGACGGGAAAAAACTAGAAAGAGAAGAGATTGAAAGAAGCTGTCCAGCTCTTGAGCTTGAAATATCAGATCCAAACACAATTATCATCATGAAAAACACCATTGTTGTAAATTTGAACTTCACGTTTGAAGTTCAGACTTTGGCAAGACTGGGCATAGCATGTGAATAACCCTTAGTCGTAGATCTCCCATTAGTACTTTGGCCCCCCAAAGATGACCACCTCATCAAAAAGCCCACTAAAAATGACAAACTTCTACATTGGTCCCCATTTACATTTTCAGCAATCAACAGTTAAGTCAACTAGGGGTGGGAATCAGATTAGACGAACAGTCCGCGGACAACTAATCTCCCGGTGGGCGGGAACAGACACATGCTACCATTGAGAGCTCGAACTAAACGGACATTACTTAGTGAAAAAGCTCGTCCATGACTTTTTGTTTTGTGAGACTTGTCGCAACAGTCGCCGAACACCGAGTATAATGCCTAAAACATAACAAAAAATAAACAGTTGGCTGAACACCGGGTATAATCCCCAAGAGAGGTACACACTATTTCTTTAATTTTACATGGGAAAGAATTGACTTTCTTTTCCGCCAGAAAGAATTTGACTTTCTTACTCAGACATTCCCACGTATCAAAGGGACCCTAAATGCAAATTAATCAGATTCAGACTAGTGAGAAAAACAAACATCATCTGGAAGTCATTTTGGCTACTGTTCTTCATTAAACTCTATCTACTCATTAGTTAGCAATAGCTTACTTACAAGAACTTGATAACAAAAAAACTGATGGCCTCTAAGTATTAGGCCTTCTAAATTGGTAGTCAAGCCTTTTAATATAAAACAGTCATAATGTTAGAGAAGACCAACATAACTCACTGTCGGAGCTCTAAACCAACAAACTCTTTAACTTCACCCCAAAAAACCCATTCTGATCACAGCGGCTGATCGGAGAGTGTTTCCGAACGGCTCCAACTTTTGTTTCTTCAGCTGAACAAATTAGATGCAAAGAAAACATCGTCAATATAATAATAATAAACTAATCACTATCCATAACCATTACAAGTAAAGTTTGTGGGTTCCTGTGCCATGAGAACTTTCCTTAATCCCACCAATTCAGGGTCTTACCCCGCAAGAATAAGTTCAGTTAATAAGAATGGGATTTGAAAGGCAAAGAAAGAAAATGACAATTCTACTTACCATCTTTCTCGATATGCTTCCACCTCTATCTGTCCTGGTTTAGGGATCGGCCACCTAAGAAGACAACTCGCACCGAAAATAATTACAGAGTGGTTCATATTTGAAACTTACTAAAGTATTAAATAAGTTAACCAAGAAACAAACTAAAGAAATAACACAATCTACTATCTAACAACTTAAAAGATGTGTGGAAGTTGTAGGTACACTTGCAAGGCACGCGCAAATAACTCGTGATTAAGTCAAATAGTGTCAAAAAACACTAGAATTTCTCAATTTCGGAGCCCCAAAAGCACAAACTTATTAAAGCTTCAACTGCAAAAATTGATCATTCTTAATTATATCCGCCAAAAGAGTACAAAATACTATCTAGGACTTAAAAAATGTGGCTAATTATGCGGAAGTTGTATGACACACTTGCGAGGTGTACAAACGTAACTCGTGGATTCATCAAACCAACTTCAAAAAATTTGAAACATAGAATGCAAAGTATATAAACCAAGTGGCTGCTGAACAAAATTGGCAACAAACAGTAGTAAAAGTGAACAATTATCAGCTATTAAGAACATAACATAAACCAACAACGCATATAAGAGAGTTACCTATTTATTTTGTCGGAGTTAGTGACATCAACAACTAGCTTGAAAGTCACAGTGGCACAATCCCTTGATCTTACTACAACCAACTCCACAGACTGCCCAGTCTTGTCCCATATCATTGCCAAAAACTGTTATCAAATGACATAAGAGTACATCTAACTCAAAAGATTGGATTACACTAAGCCACTTGCAAAAGCACCCACACAAGGCAACCAAAAAATCGACAAGGGATATACGTTAGAAGATGCATGACCTACAGAGGAAGTGACATTGCCACTTTTTCGACTTGAGGTAGCCGGCTGCACCTACGGTGCCTCATAAACGATATGTAAGGTAGCTTGTACCTTCGCAAAGTCTAGCCATCCATACAGGAGTGGTATCCAATATTCCAACTACAAAGACCAACAGGGCGATAGCAACAAAGATTTGTTCTAACCCTAGAACTTTTACAATCATTGCAGATAACGACTCCTAAGAGTCGATCATTATCTATTATTGATAACATGGTGAAGTTTTTTAACATTCCACAACGGCTAACACCAAGACAGACTCATCCATACGATCAGGTCTGAAACCTAGAAAGGCAGGGAAATGCCTTGATTGCCTTCATTAACATCTGGCATCCAATGCTACCCCTGATGAATATGAAAACCACCAGATCCAGGGAATGTATTTGTGTTGGAGCTCACAAAAACGGCTTTGAAGCTCCAAACAAATCTCCATTTCCGCATCTTCATCATCGTATCACGGTTTACGCATTCACCTGACAACATTGAGAAAGAACCTTTCTACCAAGCCTTTCTACGGCAGCAGGGTCAGATTCAATCAAAATATATAGGTAGGGTTGGACCGGACAAAATTACAAATTCTTTAAAGGACAAAGATGAAAGAGAATTTGAACATAATATATAACGATAACGTACAAGGGTCAAACAACAAATGGTCAAGTTAATTTACCTCCAAATAACTCGGGACAGGGTTTTCATTACACCGGATAATAACATCATCGCGAAGTAATCCCGCACGATCTGCTGGAGAATCCGGTATAACCTGTTTGATGGATTTCGAGGAAAACAATGTATAACGCGATTATGATTTTCTCAATGAAGAGACAATATGCACATACACAATATAACCATGTGTTACTTTGCCTGAATACGAACACAATTTAGACTGTACTTATCCAAGATATAAAATAGAAAATGACAAATAAAGTTCGATATGTAAGAGAATTTTCTAAAATCACATCAGCAAAATTAAACTTCATATTTCAATTATGTTTCGAAAAATACCTCTTCAACAATAACACCTTTCCATACGTCAGGAAAGTTTTGGATAATTTTTTCCAAATGTGCTATTTGTGCTGCATATAAATTAGTCATTATCGTTCCTAGCCAAGGTCGAGATGATCTCCTGCCATATTAAAAATTAGCTCAAATTGTTTTTGTTTTACAAATTTAAACGAACAGATTCAGAAAAGGTATACAATATACAATAAGAACAAAATAGAATAGAACATGATTGACATCCAAAACAGTGTGTAAAAATGATAACAATTATTACGATAAGAACAAAAATAACGTCTCATTAATTATTTTTTACGGTCGTAACTAACCCTCTGTCTAACAAAATATGTGAACACAACAAGGTTACCTGGAACGCGGTACATGGTACGGGTACGGGTACGTTGGTTTGAGAGCATTCGGTACGTTGAGGTATGTTTTTTTGGTACGCTATTTTGGTACACAATTCGCTAGGGTACGCTATTTCGGTACGCTATGTCGGTACGCTCATTAATCTAAATATATATGTATATATACATTCACATTTATAATGAAATTAAACTTCACCAATCTAATTTAAATCCAATATGAATCAAATCTTATTTAGATATCAAATTTTAAATACGGTTAGGAAGTTGCTAAATATTACTACTTTCCATTACAATAAAGTTTCCCAATTAAATGAGGAACTAATTCACTGGGAAACTTCCAATATTTTGCACAAGTCCCAATAGGAAAAAAGCTAGTACTAAAATATAATATTGCATATAGATTTTGATCTGCCTAGTGTAAAATAATTGGATGATCTGACGGTTTGAAAGAAGCCTTAAAAAGAATACTAATTTAATACCCCTTTTGATCCGACGGTAGTCCTAATCTTACAAGTTAATCCGGTGGTGGGAAAGCAACCCTACATTTATGAAACGAAAGTACTAAACTCTAAAAACTTTATAGTCAGTCATCTGCCTCACTTTCTCTCTATTCATCTTTCAAACTAAAAAGTAAAAACCCTAAACAAAACAGGAGACTATAAAAGACGAAGACTGTAAAAGATGAAGACTCTAATTCTAAAAACCCTAAACAATATGTTAGATCGGTGAAGAGAATCATCCTCGAACTTTGACAGATGAAGATTCCAAGAAAAAATGAAGGTTTTTATCAATTTTTCCTTTCGAAAACTTTTTTGGTATTTTTTTCCATCTTTTATCTTGAATCGGGTTCGCCCCAACTGACGATCTGGTACGCGAATGCACCCTAAAAGGGTACGCGCGAACCAGATCGCGGTACGCCGGTAGAATCAACGAATCCGGCAACCTTGGAACAGAAAACTATTCATTGGTATAACATTTGTTTTCAATTATCATAATGGCTACCACAGAAAAAAATTTAAACTAGCTTAAAACTCGATAAAAAAGGCTAAGAGGCAAATTATAAAAAAAGGGTTGAGGCGTATACTTTGGAACGAACCTCTGAGCAAAATGTTGGATTTTTACACGGAGACATGCGAAATTCGGGGTGCAAGCATAACGTACACCTTAGAAAATGATATAATGATTAGTTTACTGATATGAGTTAAGACATACCCATATTTGTTTAGTTCCTCTAAGCATTTGAAAGCAATGTTGATCGGTAGGAAAGGCGTGTACTCTTCATGAATAAAATTTACACCGATAACCTCTCCACAGCGATTGACAAGAGGTCCTCCGATACCAGACTATCAGTACAAAAGATTAATTCAATGATTATAACTACAACAATAATTTATAACCTACTAAAAAAGAACTAAAAAAACTTTTTAACTTAATCATCCACATAAATATTAATAAGCAAGAAAGAATGTATACATACTTTGGAAATCACGCAATCTGCTCTAAAAACCTCATGACAGTCTAAACCGCAGACATCAAGACTGTACAATAAAAAAATAAAGTTAAAATGTTAGACACTAATCGATAGAGGCTCCAAACGTATACAATAAGAATGTTAGTATATTTAATGTATCAACAAAAAAAAATCATTTACCAAAATATACCGGCAGCAGCCATTAGATCACAGCTTTCAAAATGGCGACCGACAGCAACAACCATTTCCCCAGGACAAAGATTGAAGTTATCAGAATGTGGTCGAAGTTGCGTTGACGATTGGCTAGAGGCTTCAGGATTTAGGCAGTTTGGGTTAATACTAATCGAATCATCAATATAACGAATTTTTGCGACGGGCAACTCATAATCAGACTGGATCCTCACGGTAGCAAGATTGTAAAATAAGTCATAAGAGTAAAGTTCACCCCTAAATAATTGACCAGTTGAGGTATGTACATCAATCTGTAATTACATTATGGAGGCAATAAATAACTATACAAATGTATTGTTTTACGCTAAATTTTTTTGATAATGTGAAAATAGACTTACCTTGATATCATTTAATACAACATTTGAGTCTATAAAAGAACGGATAAGACTGCAAGAAGTTAAGATGGTGTTGACATATTTACCGTCAACACCATCACAACTTATGATAGTTCCAGAACACCTGAGGCATGTCTCCTCACCTGATGAAAGAATGAAATTATATCACATATTGTCGTATGGACAAATGGCAAGTGTGTTTATTGGTTAAAGTAATTTGGTCAAGGTATAATGTAGTGGTGCAGCAAAATTAAACAATAACTAAAAGTGAAACAGATACGATAAAGAACGATTATAAACGATAGAGAAGAAGTTAAGCAACCAAGGGTTTAATTCATATATTGTGAGATGACTAAGAAAAGCTTGTCACCCTGCCTTTAAAAATGAAATTGAAATGCACGCATATTGGTATAGAATTCTTACCTTCCTCAGCTTCCCAATCCTGCTCATCTTCCTCTACCTCTTCTGATTCCTCTACCTCTTCTGATTCCTCTTCCTCTCTTTTCCTCTTCTTACTAATTTCAGTTTCTCTTTCTTCTTCAGCTATTTTGGATGTCATTTCATGATTTATTTCATCCCCTAAAACAAATAATATGGTTGGCAATATATTATAAACCTAGTAATGTATTAAAATTACCAAAGAGCTTGAAAAACGCAAGTATATGCAAGATGATTAAGATTTAAATAAAAATATAAAAAAAAACTTACTTATAATGAGGCTTACTACAGACGCAGAAACTTTGACTGCAATTCTCTTCGTATCGATGTTTATATCCATATTAGGATAAACATAGGAATCAAATCGATCATCAGGCTTGTTAATAGTAATAGTAGTATAGCCTCTCCCACCTGTTAATATCATAAATGAAGAAATGAGTTGTATTTTGATGGACACTTATAAGCCATTGAATATAAAGACAAGAATGAGTTGTAGTGGGAAGACAAAAATACATTGATGGAAAAGTATGATATAATAATTTGTATAAAATTGAAATAGATTTTTAGATGGCAAGAAGTCTCTTGCTTATTTAAGTTCAAGTTATACTTGTACATCTTTGGTCCCTAGATTCTTGTATGCTAATGGGAAAATTTCCTATTATATAACTTGTCCGATGAATTTAAAAACACAAAAAATCAACATACCATGCCAACGATGTTCGTCCCTTCTACGTTTCCATGGGCCGAAGTTTATCTTTCTGAAACGGCCGTCAAACACCTCCATCAAATGTACTAAAAGTAAATATAAAAGAAAACAACCACTTAGTTCTAAATCATCCCGAATTTCTATACATGAAGTTTGAAATATAATAATAAACGAAAATAAAGATGAACTTTACTCAAACGTATGTTATCTTCAAACGTATGTTATACTAAGTGAGAGGAGAGGCGCCAAGGTTTCGCCTCGCCTCTCTGAAATATAATGAAAAAGATTGCAAGTTTGAAGCAAATTCGAGAACAGTAGCTATAAGCATAAAACAGTATCTATTTTCTTAAAACAAAGAGCAACTGGACAATGGTATTTGGATACATATAAGAAGTAAAAGTAGACAATAGCTATAATACCAAATGAAGGAAAAATAGGTATAGATAATAATACGATGTGATTGAAGTTGAAGAAGCAAAAAAGTTCAGAATCTTTTACACATCAAAGTTGTTAGAATAAAAATCCAAGAATGGAGTACTCACCAGAAATAGGAGTATCCCTAACCTTGAGAGAGAAAGTGGGGATTTAAGATAAAACCCTAATTGCTCGGGAGTTTGGCTCCTTGCTTTTGTGGGACTTGAAACCCTCATCAGAAATCCTTGAGGGACAAAGAAGAGATATAAGATAAACCCTAGAAGAACTATTGACTTGCTTCGCTCGGCTCCTCCTTTGCTCTCACCGATTTGAGAAAGTGAACAAGGCCCGTTTTGATCTATTAAGGGTCCGTTTGATTCACGTGAAAATATTTAGTGGGGAAATGCGTCAATTTCTAATGGGAAAGAAAACAACTTTCTTTCCCATTAGAAATTTGAATCAAGTGTTTGGTACGGTTATAAGAAATCTTAGGGTGCCTTTAAAAAGCGATAAACTCAATGGACTTTTCTATGGTGTACTTAGAAAGCTCATTTCTCTAGTCCAAACCGATAGAGAGATAGACACGTGAAATATACCTGATAAACCCATATCTTCGGATTAAATTAAATTTTCAATCATTCAAGCACAAATCCACGTTATAAGAGAGATTGGAATTCTCAACCATTCAAATCCAACTCTCGATAGTCTGGTGGATTGAAGAAATTAGGTGGTTCAAAGAATTTGAGAATTTTGGTGGTCTGATGAGATTAGGTTTCAGGGTTTTCTAGTTTGAGATAATTGGGTATAGATCAAGGTAAGCAACAGTTAAAGATCAAATACCCCAAGAATAACACATCAAACTCATGAAAGAAATAAAACCCAAATGATAAACTCATGAAACCACAAGGAAATAGTTCTATACATTTGATGATAAAAGAAAGCAACCCCAAATCAGAAACTCATGAAATAGTTTGATTGAACAAGGGATCGGTTAGAAAAACACAAAATAGTTTGATTACCAAGTGGCCTCTACATAACAAGTATATGATCATCGTGAGATCGCGACAGAGAAAATTTTATCTTTTATGGATAACAGAGACTAGAGATGGAAAGTTAATGTTGTTGAGATGTGTATCATCAGAAAATTTGGGGTTGTATTGATCACATAAAGATGATGGATTGAATCCTCCTAAAAAAGTTGGGAATGGATTGTTGATGTTGTTGGGATTTTGCTGCCTACAATTAAAATAGTTGGAGAGTTTTTGGAGGTATAGTATAGAGAGAGATGAGCAGAGATAAAGACGGGAAGAGGGAGCGTAAGAATGGAAGGGATGGGAAAACCGATTTCACACATTTTTTGTGGGAAAAGTTGTTAGACTTCTTACCTACTTATTTTTCTTATGTGAAAGTCATTTTCACACTTTCTTGTATCAATCAAACAGTGAAAAATCAATTTTCCTATCCTATTTTCACGCCTAACAGACAGACCCTAGAAAGAAAAGGGTCAATGAATATTAGGTCCAAAATAAAATCCTGAAAGGAATAGGGTTTTATCTTCTCAGAAAAAAGGATTTTAGTCATTTTCTTTTTTGGACCCTATTACCCTCTTACAGATAAAGAATGTTCAGTCCAAATTCTTTCTGTATTCCCGCCCAAATTTCGTAAGAGTCGGGTGACAAATTCGAGCAATCCAACAAAACACATCTAATTTTATCACTAAAAAATCCGAAAATATTTTGGTCACTTTCTCCTCTCTTCGAAAATCATAAATTTTTTGGTCATTTTTTTCTCTCTGTCATCAGCGTCTGTACCATTTCACATATTTTTTTATTACAAAACGCATATTGTATCATCCATTTCATATATTTTCTGTTCATAAACATGTTCTTTTGTTTTATGATTTTTGATATTGCGATTTACAAAATGAGATTTCCAGTCATAATAATGTGCAATTTGATGTGTTATTATCCAGCAAAAAAATATATTTTTGTAATACGTGACAAAACACATTTTTTACGCAAAATGATGTGTTATTATCCATTAAAATTATCAAAAAAAGAAAATGAAAGTTTATTAGCATAAACAATGTTTTATCAAACATTTCTGTTTTGGTAGATAAATTATTAATTGTTGATTAGATAATGTTGATTTCAGAGAGCTAAATCAATTTTTTTATGCAGATTGTTGGAACAAGTTGTAAGAACAAAAAAGATAAAGGAAAGTCAATGGGAGGTCGCATGATTGATGTGGTTGGATAGCCTAAATTTATACCAAATTGCAAATCGAAAATGGAAAACCTTTTGATATTTTTTCACTAACAAATAATATAAATTTGTTAACAACTACAATTTGTTATTGAAATTTATCTTTTTTGTTTGAAGCAAAATGTGTTTTTCATTTACTTAAGTATGTTTTTCTGTAAACAACTAAAAATTGTTATATTCTATTTTCAGTCAAACAACCGATAAACTTCAAGCTGAAAAATATAATTTAACTAGGCGGCAAAATGAGTATTTTCATATGTCAAACATATATTGATTACTGATATTTATATAAAACATACACAATAATGAGAATAAGTTGGAATATAATGTGTTTTACTATAGCAATAATAACTTTTTTTACTTTGCATTTCAATGGTGCCCAACCATGGATTTTCATTCCAATGGTGTCAAACCAACGTGAGTTCAAATTTTATCGCAACCCTCAGATTTGAGAGTCGTCTTCTCTACTGAGTTTGATGAGTCAATCTCGTTTGACCTCCAACATCTACAGGTGGCCTTATTTCAGACTAGTTAGTCTTAGAAAGTAAGCAGAGTCTCAAACTCGAACTCATCTAAGACCACTCAAAATTTTCAAATTACATGTTCTTACTTACAAATCATTCTAAACACAAAATCAACCTAAAATCAATGATAAGCACTTTTCAAAAATTTATCCACTTCAAGAACTTTTCAAACACTTAGATAAAAAATTAAATCCTAAAAAAGGTAGAATTTTTAGAACTGGTGTTTAATAAGAAATTGAGATCGAGGTCTATCTTTAGTTTCTTTTAGCGATTAATGACCTATAGATGATACCACATCAATAAAACACAGAAATTTTTAAGGGTGTTGATGAAGATTTTGGTTACAAAAAATCATAATGAAAATGAACCAATAACAAATTTGGGTGTGCCTATAGACACACCCTTTTGAGAGTAAGGTGCGCGTGTGTAAATGGTAGAAATAGGTTCGAGTGGTGTTAAAAACTTAAGAAATGTTAAATACACTCACCATTTTGCTATATGAACTCACATTTCCTTTTGACTTGAACAAAAAATACTTTTGATGTGAGTGTACATAAAAAGAATTGGTGAGTGCATTTAAAATTTCCCTAAAAACTTACCTCATTTTTGTTGGAGAAAAGATGATACTTTCGTTACGTTGAAGGTATGTTATGTATGTATTACGACCTCTAGGTAAATTTTTATAAGCACCTTACCCCATTTATCTTTGAGTCGGTAATGAAAATGTCTCAAACAAATTATTATTTTAGCACAGGTTCAAATGCCATCACATGATGTTGTTTGTCAAGTTGTTGAGTATGTGGCAACTACTATGACCCCTTAAGAGTTTTGTTGGCTTACAAGACTATGACGTACAGAAAAATGTTTATTGTGATAATGAATATGAAATAATTTTGCTAAGTTTGCACAAAGTATACATTGAAATCCTATTTCTTTTGTACGAGAACATGTGTTATACCTAGACTTTGATCTTAGTAAAACACAAGTGAAAAACCAAGTAGTTAACATTTTTACAAAATTGTGCGCTCCTTGTATACAAGAAGACAGAGTGGTTTGTGTTTAACAGTGGACTTGGTCATTGTGATTTGTATTGGAATTAGTATTTTGGACTAGACCATGAATACCAAGGTAGTGTATGCTAAGTGTAAACAAAGCACAAAGCCCAAGGAGCGCCGTTAGCATAAGTCCATAAGAGTAGGTCGGAGAGTTGTTACTTTCTGTTAAGAATTTAACTCTTTCTCTCTTTATAACTAACAGTAACAAACTAATCTCTCCTATAAATAGAGATTAAGTAATTGTAATTCCTTTCAACAAAAAAAAAAGTAATTGTAATTCTGAACTTATTTGGTTTTCAATAAAATTGAGAAACTATCTCCATTGAGTTTTCTAACACTAAGCATAGTCTTAGACTCGAATCAGTCTCACATCACTAAAAAAATTTCGGATTTTAAAGAATCCATTCTTACTTACAAATCACTATAAAATGTAAAAAAAATAATAAAAAATGTATTAGTAATGGTGACTACAGTTACCTGTCGAAAATGTAAAAAATGGACTACGTTGAAAAAAGAGCCCCTTAGGTGACCTAGGAGTTTCAACAAAAAAAGAAAAAGAAAAAGTGAATCAGACACGTAAATTTCCCGAACCCATCGGCTGGCTACAGGATTGCTTCCTCTACTCTAGTATAGGGTCGACTAGAGGACAACTAAAATTTCTTTTTGTTTTTGGGTGAAGACTAGGGAAGAACGGCTCTAGTCTTTACAGAAAGTGAGCCAGGCACGTAAATTTCCCGAACCCATCAGCTAAATTGTTAGACCCAGAACCCAGGTTTCTTTCTGCCCTAATTTATCAAAATAGGGAAGAACGACCCTTATTTATTCTAGTGAAGACATCTCTCTATATCCACCATTGTTAAGCTTAAACTTACTATCTCTTTGTTTATTTTCACAATGTCTTCTTCTTCTCAAATCGGTAAGACCACAAATCAATAAGAGCAAAGGAGGAGCCGAGCAAAGCGAGTGAATAGTTCTTCTAGGGTGTATCTTTAATCTCTTCTTTGTCCCTCAACGATTTTAGGTTAGGGTTTGAAGTCCCACAACAGCAAGGAGCCGACCTGCCGAGCAATTAGAGTTTTATCTTAAATCCTCACTTTCTCTCTCAAGGATTACATCAACGTTAGTCAGATTTCTGGTGAGCACTCCATACTTGGATTTTATTCTCTGTTTTTACAGTATAGCTACTGTTTTACTTATTGTCCATTTCTTTTCTCTGTTTTCTAAATGTAAAATTAGGTCGTATATGTGTATATACATACTTGTTTTCGAGGCCATTGTCCTCTGTTTTTAAATATAGATACTTGTTTCTTCTTCTTTGTTTTAGAGAAATGGCTGTATCATTTCCTCGCACAACTAAAGGTCGTCTGTCTCTCGATGAAAGGTCTCGCTTTTATAATATAATGAAACAAGTAGTTGTTGTGGTTGAGAGTGAATGGAAGGAGGGTGTTGATAATGTGATGTCTATTACTGGTGGAGGATTCACATTAAAGGAAATGGGATATATAATGACGGCTGCTCATATTATTCATCACCAATCAGGGATCGAAGTTCTTTGTAATTTTCGTCGGGTGAATGATAATCAGTTTTGGGGCGCTAAAGTAGTTTTTATTGATCGCAAGCTAGATGTAGCTATATTAAAAGCTTTTGATGGAGAAATAACCAAAATAGAACGTCTACACAATTGGACATATGCCAAACTTGGAGATCCAATCAATCTTTCTTCCGGAACAGAAGTAATTATGATTGGTCATCCGAGTAAGCTTTGGTTCAGTATGGATGTGGGCGAACTCGCTTTTGACTCTAGAGACGTTCAAACTTCAACGGCAAATTACTATAGAAGGGGCTTAAAACCGGATGACTCTGTGACGCCCCGTGTCCCAAAATAGACACGACCACGCCCCGACAATTCACAGACGAGATTAAAATCCGGCAGAATCTCCTCTGTAAATCGAACCGGTCGCACTTGCAAAACTTGCCATGCAAACCATACATTCGCATACACAAAGAAATAAACTATCGAGCGGAAGCTAAACAAACCCAACTCAGTTTCGGGTCGAAACCCGAACCACAAAACTACAAACGCCTCATAAAACACCGATACAACTTATAAACAACTCTAAGTGTTACGTATATACATATTCGAGTTCGTTCTACAATAACTACATAACTTTAAAATAACGGAAAACCAATCAACAAAACCAAAGACAACGTCATAACCCTGCTAGCCTCATCAGACAAGATCACCGGTTGGAATACACACTCCGCCTCGAGGCTACAGCCAAGAACCTGCACACTAACAACTGGTAGGGGGTAAGAATACTCACCGACACGAGTTATTCTGGTAGAAGACCAATCCAAAACCCATCACGTTTTCAAAAGTTCCTTTAACAAGTTGTAAACATCATGACAAAACGAGTTATCAAACCAGTTACCATATATACTATATACAAAACCATTTTTCCTTAATCTAGCAAGCAATATCAGTGATTAGCTGCCCACCCATGGTGCGCTCCCAATAAGAGGAGAGTTCCTCAGGAGAGCCTAGAGTGCGTTAGATAGTACCAGCCCATTTAGGCACTAGCTAATGCATTACGTCTCCTCGAGAAAGAGACTTACCCCTAGCCGGTAAGTCCCTCTCCCACTAAGGGACTCCCCAATCATTGAAGAGTTTACCTCATGATACATATATACCTTAAGTATCTAAATACGTTTTTGATCACCGAGTTCGAATAAGAGAGTCGTCCCCCAATTACCATGGAAGGACCTGAACCTCATTTTCTTCGGTACCCTGTCATGCATCTAATGCGATCTTTCAAAATCAGTTTTATTCGTATATCAAAACCAATATTCTCATATTCGATTCAAATCAATTTCATTTGTATATCAAAACCAATATTCTCATTCGATTCATTATCTTATCAAACACGGAAGTGGAACAACCAAGAGTCATATCGCCACAAAGCAGAGGGATCCCAATCAATGTCACCTCCCAGGCGAGCGGTCAGGGTGTACGACCCTGAGCCTCGAGCTGGAGGCACGAGCACCAATGGTCAGCAAGTGAAGCACTCTACTCCCACAGGTCTCATGACTAGTGTCGCCCACCTCACCGGTCTCATACGGGTCACAACCGTGTCCACATGTCATCCTACCCTCAATGGCTACGTGCCCGTAGGTTGACATAATCCGCAGTCGGGTACATACAAGAAAATCCCCAGTAGTTCACAATCATCGTAAAATCAGTTCGAAAACATTTCTCATATCGCATCAAAACATTTCAAGCATATTTCAGTTCATCACATAAATCGAGTTTCATGCTACTGAACTCTAGTTACAATGGCGCATATATAACTATAGAATCTAGCATATTCATTATCTATAAAATCATGTTGGATAAAGGATTCAGAACCCCTACCTCAGTCCTTGCATCACCAAAGACCTCCCGCCTACCATACGACCTAATTCCTCCTCATTCGCATACTCTAGAATAAGGATGAATAACAAAAAAAAATCGGATAGAAACATTAGGTTCTAAACGAAGAACCTTCGTACAATAAAGACAATATCAAAGAGAAAACGATGAAAACTTAAAACACGAAAACAATCAATAACGCTGGAAGACTTCGAATCATCGATTTGATCTCTAACTTTCATAGCCATGTCCACTGAATACTCGAAATGCATACAAACCGACCAACCGACTTCCCATAAATTCTATTTTTCATGTTAGAGTCTTCATAAGTTGATAAATCATATAATGAACTTTATAATATAAATCTATAACCGAAATTGTCCATTTATATGAAATACGACAAAATTTGAGTTACCATCTCTATTCCAATTCATTCCCAAAACTAGTCCAAATCTGAAATTCCAGTCGTAAAATAATTCGGCAGCACCCCGTCTATATTTGAACACCCCGAAAGAGTCCATAACATTCTAAACATGATCCTGAACATACATCAATGGGAGGGGTAGTTATGGCATTTGTATACAAATATGGGACTATATTTGAATTTACAGAAATTTGGGGGCCATATTTGAAGCTGGTCACAAAATAGGGGGCCAAATAGGAATTAACTCTATCTTTTTTTTATCAGTAGGAGCAACTTCGCCTTCCTATCGTTAATCATACTCAATCCCCAAGTCCCCAACGTTGTTAGGTGGTTTCACCAATTATGATTGAGCAGTCATGGTCGACTGTTTCCGAATATCTCCGGAACTCAAATACACCTTAGTTATTGCCATGAACATCGAATATCCATCATTTTTGTCTTCAGCTTCTGATGTTCCAACAATCTTTCCTAAACTATTATGTTTTTTTTATCTTTCTTTATATTTGTGGATGGTCTTCAAATTTGTTTTCTTCTTGTTCCACATCGATCTCTATCATGGATCCATATTCTACTGTTCTTTCAATCAACAGTTTCCCTTCTGCTAAGAGCATCATCTCTGGACAATCATCCCGTTTTTTTACTGAGTGGTCTGTCTTCATCCATCAACTATCACTTGACTTATTGAGCGACCTCATGCACTAGACGATCAGGTGCATTCCATCTTGGTTTCCAACAAAGCACCGAAACATCAATCATCACCCAATATTATCCTTTATTGGCAAGTCCATCCACACGGTCAACACATATAGGTCCTTTGGATATCTTATCCCTTACAATTGTATTCTTTTCTCGTGCTTCATGGATATTTTTTCTTTGTGTTACCTCATGTTTTCCTTTCGTAATTTTACAATTCTTAAGATTTAGTCACAATTCATGAGTTCGTTTATGATATTCTTAGTTTCAATGAATCTAGAATCTTTGTTTGTATCAGACACTTGAAGAACCAGTCTCAGAAATAGTAACAGATCTGAAATTGAAATTTTGTTATACTTAGATCTAGGACAGGTTGACTCGAACAAATCCCAGATCAGTCAAATTTCAAGATTCTCTTCTTAAGGAGTTCATTTAAAATTCCAACTGATTCAACCTCTTGTCTCATTGAACGACAAACCTTTTGGATTGTACATAAGACAGTTAGGGACATATAATCCTACTAGTCCACCACACTCAAACACTCTCCGTTGGTCACATTATAATCCCATCTATCTTCGTCATGATAGGTACTCCATCCCCAAACTCTTCTCTTGGCGCAATTCTTTTAATTTTTTTCTTACTTCTGACCAGTTTTAACATTAATGTTAATCGGGTGCTGTTACACTCTTCAAATCGATCCGTAGATTATCTCTACTACATCAATACATTAGCCTTTAATGTTATTTTAGTAATATTTCACCTCTTCCGGAGGATATTTTAGCTTCAAGTTAGTCCACTCTTTCAACAATTGGCTTCCGAATTGTCCCTCGATTTTTTTTTTCAATCGTTGTATGCTTGTATCGAGTATGCGCGAATGGAATTCTTGACCAGTCAAAAGAAATTATTGAACAATCAAAAGACACATCTAAAAATGCTTCATATGGTCTTCAATCCCGTCGATTAATTTCATCTCCTTCAATCTATTGAGATACGACCTTTCCAATTTTTAAATTATCGCGTACCACTATGTCATCTCCTTCAATCTATTGAGATATAACCATATGATCTTCCTGCCTTTTCTATTAACGCGCCAAATAGTTATTGGTTTATCTTCCATCCCTTCTACTATCCCGTCGATTTGTTTTTTCTTGTGTTATTTTCTTATTATCAACCTTTTTCATTCGTATATTTGTATTTTCATGAGATTTTTCACTATTCTGTTTCTAATTGATTTTTAAGTCGTTTGTCAAAGATGCAAAATCCGATCATTGACAACATTGGTAGATGCATATCTACTTTCAAGATTGTTGAATCATGTACTCATGATATTGTTGCTCCTTTCTTGAGCTATAGATCATCACATGGGCGGGCCCACATAGAGGCCCGTGGGGGCGCATGCCCCCACAACCTTAATGTGAGCCATTTATACTAATTGCATTAGTCTGTCTATTACATAATAATTTTCTTTGCTTTCCAACCAAAGTCCTTGGCTAGCTTAGATGGGGAAAAGCTTGATAAAATTAGTTACCCCAAGGTCATGGGATCGAATCCCATACCCAACCATTGTTTTAGATTTTTACTATTTAACGTTGAATGAAAGATTTTATGTGTTTAAAATGATTGACTTATAAAAAATACCTTCTGAGGACCATGTTGAGCTTAATTTGGTTCTTGTTAATTCAATTTTGACCTCCTGAAAATGATCGACTTATTAAAATAATTTAGTAGAGATGATAAATTTTCCAACTAACCTCCATCATTTTAATCTTGTCGGATTTTTCTTTGACTTGTATTTTGGAAATCAAAGTTTTATTTTCTGTGTTTGTCAGATTTTTCATAGTAAACATGTTATTAGAAAGAAAACTCTGTTTTCATTTTGTCTTCCATTACGATCACTTCATCATCATCGTCTCCTCCATCGTTTTATCTTAATCTTCACCACTATCTCTTCATTTCCC
Organism: Eschscholzia californica subsp. californica; assembly: GCA_002897215.1. Classification (NCBI taxonomy): domain Eukaryota; kingdom Viridiplantae; phylum Streptophyta; class Magnoliopsida; order Ranunculales; family Papaveraceae; genus Eschscholzia; species Eschscholzia californica. Next base: position 407,756 of record BEHA01001674.1, read on the forward strand.
TATCTCTTTCTTTGTATTCTGTTTAAATATTTGTTGGGAATGTAGTTGGGGAAAGATCCCCCAACCATATTGGTGGGAAAATTAAAGATATAGCTTGTTATACGCCAAATTACCATGAAATATCTTAACTAAAACTAAAATTTTGTAGAGAATTTGCTTTTTGATTCTTACCTGATCGTATAATATAAGTTATTTCATTAACTTTAACTAAAAATTGCCCCCACACATAAAGATTTCTGGCTTCGCCACTGGATCATCAGTTGGTAATCCTTGTCATGAAGCCAATGACGGTCAATTTTAAATTCTCAATTCGGGTTCTTCTGAAATTACTACATTTGGTACCTACTTCTGGTCAACCTGATGTTCAATCATTTCTTTTCCAATCACAACATCGATTACTTCTCTTCTTCCTCTTCTATGAATTATTTTGTCTTGAGAGCTCACGATTTTGCTCTCTACACTTATTCCACTCTTCTTGAATAACTTCAATATGCTATGCGATTATTCAATGTTCGAATCATGAATGACCAATGAAGTTCTTGCATGGTCTTCATGATCGCTTCTCAATGATCCCTAATCAGTTTCTTTTAATGGATCATTTTCAATTAACCTCTGGGGTCTATAATTTGATAAATCTGATATGAATGTGGAAGTACGAAACTTTCACCCAGATTTTCTATTAATGGGGAGACTCATGTTTGTCAACTTTTCACCCTTTTAATGGACTCTTCCCAACTGTTTCATGATTATCCTCTTTCATCATATACAACGGATTTTGTTTCACAAAATATTCTTGTATATGGACGTGTGCATCATAATTGGTTATGATGAATTGATTCTCATTTTTTTTTTTTTTTCCATATTGCTCATTTTCTATCTTGGGCATCAAACATATTTCCTTTTACAAAAGAGCATAAACTCCTCTTGCGTATTCCCAACCTATTTGTCGTATCCTCTCTGCAATTGATTGTTCTTAAGTTCATTGATACAAATTACCAGCTTCTTGAAGTCTTCACCACCACAACTTGACGCAAATCTGTTTCACAAAGTTACTGGCAAGTTGGACTTCATTGATATTCCCGCTCCAACTTGAGGGGGAGTATTAAGGTACACCACAATTAGAGAGAAATAGTTTGGGTACTCGACCCAAATGGATGGAGCACCCGACCCAACGACGAAGTCAACAACCGATAGATATTGTAGATATTCTTAGTTATCTTTATGTATATTATTATTTCTGTATTTATTTATACTTACCCTAGTTTAACCTATAAATACTTTGGCCAGAATCAAGTGTCAATGTCTGACAGTAAGCACCTACATCAGTTTCTAAATGACAATAATGCTTTTAGTACAGGGAATACTCAATAGTAGAATTAGACTGCACAAAGTGGTATATAGATATGGGTGAGTTCCAATCAAACACAGAAACTAAAGGTTCACAGAAGAGCTATATTACATGGTCATAGACTCGAACTATATTGTTAGACAATATAAAAAACCTTTTTCTAGCAAATCTGTGATAACTTTCGCTACATAATTACTCTTAACTTCAAGTTGCCAAGAAAATCTTCCTTAGTTCGTGACTCTTGTCGGCTAGACATCCATAACTGACCAATGAGGTGATCCATACCTGGTCTGACCTTACTGGTTCATCATATTCATTCCCATGCCATGCCCAAAATGCATAGTTGAATTCACAATATTGAGCTCACCATGACCAAAGCTTGCTTCTCTGAAAACTGACCATTATGGCTGCGGGGTGCACCCGTATCTGTTATAGTGTACAAATTTTGAGAACAAAAGCTTTTGATATAATAGAGACGATAGCAAACAACCCTCGGTCACACTGATAAATGTACGTAAGCATTCCTGTTCAATTTACCAAGTTCTAAAAGGAAAGCCCCCATCTCTCAAGGCGGAAATATTAGATGCTTCAGTTCATAATGAATTTTACTCGGGTTTTCACTCAGAAGCTTCCCAACCACATACTTTTATCAGCTGCTTTTTGAAAAACTCCTTGCTAGAAAATCGAAGGTACCCCTATATATCGTATTTGTTCATATTTCTTTTGTATACTTTCTGCATTTAGAACAATAAAGTGCATCAAGAATACCATCGAGATATGCCATTATTAGCTTGCTGTTCGTTCATAAGCATGTACGTGTCTAGAACGCATAATATCAACTCCAACATCATAAGCATTGCTCCAGGAAGACATCACATCTTTCTCAACAAAAAAAAGGAAGACATCACATCTATAGGTGCCACTTTTTTAGACTGGCGAGTCTGACAAACTAAGCATAGTCTTAGATTCGAGGGAATCCATTCTTACTTAAAGATCACTCTTAAATCATAAAATCAACCTAAAGCTGGTATCTAATATCTAGTATTTACTTCATTTTGGTTCAAACACCCATCCTACTGTAAATTTTGATTCCCTAAATTTGTATTCAATATATTTCATTTTTAACGGAGTGCGATTGTTCCATTAAAGGGAGCACATCAAAAAATCAGATACCATACAAGTTTTGTCAAAATTTTGAATCAAGTAGTTTTCTACTTTTCTCAAAACATTTTACACGCTATAATGTAAATTTCCAAAAAAATCTCTATTTATCTTATGTGCCAGTAAGTTCCAATTGAAATTCTTATTCCTAAGTGGTGAAAATAGAGATCCTCAATTTTGTTTTGTTTCCAAAACTCTAAACTTATCTTATTTACTTATGTGGCATACTTATTTTTGTAAATAAATAATTAGTTATTTATAAAATATAAAAGACTCGATTTCTATTGGTTGAAAATCAAATATTGATGAGTTCTACAAATAGAGATATCTCAAGAGGGCACTCTATTAGAGTATCCTCTTGAGCTATCTCTATTCCACTCTCAACACGTCATCTTAGAGATCCAAATAGTGTGTTTGATTGGAGAGAGTTTTTAAGAATAAATTCTAAAAATCATATGTGACACTCAGAGTTTCTAAAATTGAGTGTTGCATTGGAGATGCTCTAAGAAATTGAAAGAATTGAGATCTTTCGAAGCATATCTTTAGTCTCTTTTTTCGATTAACGAACTATAGATGATACCATCAAAGGAATACAAAGAAATTTAAGGGTTTTGATGAAGGTTTTGAGGTACAAGAAAAACCAAAATGAAAATAGAAGAAGAGTAAAAAATAAAATCAAAAAGTGCTCGGGTGCCAATTGTAAAAGGAGAAGAAAATACTGAGTGCCTACAGAAAATGGTCCTATAGCAAACTTGGTTGTGCCCAAGGGTGGATGCACATAGAGACTACCCCTGGCTGCAATCAGGGGTAGTTCGGTTATTTTTGTAAAGAGGAAGGGACATTTTAGTAAAGCAGCCAGGGATATTTTTTTTCTCACTTATCTTGTCTGAGAAGAACTAGAGAGAGAAAGGGTTTTGCTCGTGAATCCTAACCGAGAGAGGGAGAGTGCGGCTTTGATCTGATCGAAAGGGTTTGCTGGAAATCAATGATGATGATAATCTTTAATGTTGATAATCTTTTCCCCTAAATCAGTCCCCACCCATCTCATTCACGGTATGTTTTCATCATGATATGATGAATTGATAATCTTTTCCCCCATTTCCAATCTTTTTCATTTTGCAACATTCATGTTTCATTCATTACATAATCTTGTTCTTTTGCTTTTTTTTCTTTCTATGGGTTTAATTTGAAATCTATAATCACAATTCTTCATTCTCTGATTTTGACCATTGTATATGGTTGGGACTTAGGAGGTAGCATCAAAGGGAGAGAGAGAGCATAAAATTAGCTTTTCTAGGTTTAGGTAAAGTAAAATGCTTGATCCTGCATCACGTGTCAATTGCCAACCAAACATATATTCTTATCCCATTACAAAACTACCCAAAAGTTTTTTTTTTTTAGGTATTACAATTCTTCATTCTCTGAGTATGTAAGTATCTAAGAGCCGAAGCCAATGAACTTGAACTGATATTCACACAAATATTCGAATTTCACTTTCAAACAAAATCAAATTAATTTTGTAAGAATGTTCATAGTAAATCAGTTAATTGCTTCATTGATCGCATGCGCAGTAACAGTTTGTAATTTTCAATTACTCTCACTATTGCTTCATAGTAAAGTTGTTTTTATTTCCCATTAGAAATTGACGCATTCCCCCACTAAATATTTTAACGTGAATCAAACGGACCCTTATTTTTGGGTTTTTTATCAAAAAAAAAAAAAAAACAGAACCGAGGTTTCTTTCTGCCCTAATAGATCAAAACGGGCCTTATTCACTTTCTCAAATCGGTAAGAGCAAAGGAGGAGCCGAGCGAAGCAAGTCAATAGTTTTCCTAGGGTTTATCTTATATCTCTTCTTTGTCCCTCAAGGATTTCTGATGAGGGTTTCAAGTCCCACAACAGCAAGGAGCCAAACTCCCGAGCAATTAGGGTTTTATCTTAAATCCCCACTTTCTCTCTCAAGGTTAGGGATACTCTTATTTCTGGTGAGTACTCCATTCTTGGATTTTTATTCTAACAACTTTGATGTGTAAAAGATTCTGAACTTTTTTGCTTCTTCAACTTCAATCACATCGTATTATTATCTATACCTATTTTTCTTCATTTGGTATTATAGCTATTGTCTACTTTTACTTCTTATATGTATACTTGTGCCTAAGGTGCGTCTGAATACTAGAAGTGAGTTTAGGTAATGTTAAAACCTTACCTCATTTTTGTCCGAGAAAAGTTGATATTCTTGTCATGTTGAAGGTGTCTTATATAGGTAATTACAAGCTCTCTGTTTTATAAGCACCTTATCTAGTTATCTTTGAGTCAGTAATGAAAATGACATACGATCTAAAACAAATTATTATTTTAGCACAGGTTCAAATACAGTCACATGATGCAGTGAAGAAACAAACTATTGTTGTTTTTTTAAGTTGTTGGGTATGTGAAAACTACTATGACCCCTTAAGAGTTTTTTTGGTTTACAAGATAACAAGACTACTTGAATAAATGAGGTATATGAGTATATCATTGATAATTGAATAAATGTTTATTGTGATAATGAAAATGAAATAATTTTGCTAAAATGTTATTTTTTTGCACAAAGTAGACATTGAAATCCTATTCCTTTTGTACGGAAAAAAATGTCTTATACGTAGACATTGAACTTAATAAAATACAAGTTAAAAACCAAATATCTGACATTTTTACAAAACTGCGCGGTCCTTATATACATGAAGACCAAGTGGTTTGTCTTTAACAATGGACTTGGTCATTGTGATTTTTATTTAGATTAGTATTTAGGACTAGATCTGTATTAAATTGCTTCTCCTAGTTGACTGGTTAAGATTGCTTCCCTTAGTCGATAGTCTCGGGTCGAGTAGAGGAAGACTAAATTTTCCTTTTGCTTACCTTTATTCATACGTAATTTACTTGGAATAAGTATGTTGTTAAAATTGCGCCTTAAGCGACCAAGGCGTAAATTTTGAACCCATCGAGGCATCGACTGGATACAAGATTGCTTCCTCTTAGTCGATCAAGTACAATCAGGCAATTTTAGGTTGTTTATTTTTCACTTAGTAAGTGAAAATCACTTTTAAGTGATGGTCAAATAAGTGCAAAAAAGTAAACTATAACGTGGAGCTTATTTTCTGCACTTACTTTATAAATGCCAAAAAAGACATTTTTATCCTTCTTTTAACATAATAAAGACCAATATAATCATAACAAAAAAGAAAAATCTTGAACAATTGATAAATGCAAAACTCGAACTGACACATTTTAATTTGTTCACTCGGACTGTCGAACAAAACATGCGCACAATTGACAAAATTGAGTTGTCCATTGCCCATCCTTGTCCCCTTAAACTGTCGGATAATTCGGGTATCGGGTTATTCGGGCCCGAACTTAACCAATTCTTTTTCTTCTTTAAGTGCCCATAAAGTTACACATAAATTTTACTTGGGGCAGAGGCTACTTTGAAGCCCAACAAAGAGATTTCTATCTCACGACTCTTATAAGTAACTCCTATCATTTTTTCCTTTACCATTAGTGATTTGGGACAAAAATGTAGAAAGCAAAACTTAATTTTGTTGTAATATCTTAGTTCCACATTGTAAACTCTTTGAGATAAAAGTAATCTAAAACTTTATTAATAAGAGAAATGTAAGTATTAGTTTAATTGTCCATCAAAAAATAAAGTATTAGTTTAATAACGCACATAGGTTCTTTCTAGAAAGCAACCTAAATGCTAACCTTATTAGTTAAAACATTACTATCTATTATATTAAAACAGATCAGTCGGTTATCCAGGGGATAAGTCTGACCGTCCATTTTATTTTAGAGATTTGGTTGGGAACACATCCGACGGATAATATAAAATATTTTTATGTAAACACACTAAAAAAAGAAGGGTATTTATGTAAATCAGTCAAAATTGGTTAGAATAACTACCCACATACTTCTCTCCCTATTTTTTTCTCCCACTAATTACATCTTAGAAACTACCAACTTTACAGTAGAAAATCGTGGGAGAGATCTAAGTAACTAACCCACTTTCCCATATCTTCCTAATTTTTCTCCTAACTATTTCGCTTAAAATTGAAATTAAATCTCGCAATTTTTTCTTATCAAATCTTTTCTGCTAGTGATATTTTTTCCATAAATACAGTTTTCCCTCTCTCCTATTTAAACACACGGTTATCTCTCCTCTATTGATTTTGGAATATGATTTACAAATTAAGGGAAGTTAATGTAATTTAAATTTATTTTTCTCTTTCTCAAAGGCGTTAGCCAAGAGGGATCTTCTCCGTCCGTATGACAGGGAGGAAACCTAGTTTATATATAAAACAGAATTCCAAAATGAATAATATATCGACTGGTCGGGTTTTATCGGTCGGACTCGGACGAAAGGGCGGGTAGAGCTTGTTGTCCACGTCCGTCCGACTAATGTTGGTGGTCCGGACGGGTAGTGTCTGTTTCAAACACTTTTGTGGACATATGGGGCTTGGGCAGTTCGTGTGAGGACCCGGATTGGATGCTTTTTCCCCACCCTTATCTCATTATATCCACAAATTTTTTCTTTTGAAAAATCGACTACGATCTACATTAGTCGTTACAAGACATTGATACATCATTGAGATGTGATGAACACGGTAACCGCATAAATTCAACCAGTAATGAAAGAGATCTAAAACCTAACAACATGAAAGGGGCCTAAAGCCGAAAAATTTATTACATTATTTATACATCCAATAGCCTAAGGAGAGATACATGAAGCCAATTTTCTTGATTAAGTGTCTTTTGGAGAGTTAGGGCGAAAAACGGTTAAAAACGAGGAAAAGATGCATGAAGGGTATTTTGGTCATTTGGAGTCAAGGACATTTTGGTAATTTGGACAAGTTCATTGCATGGGTAAAAAATAGAGTCCAAGACGAGCCCGTAGGAGAAAACGGAAGTCAATTCGGAGTCCGGATGAGGGAATTATGTGAAGTCAAAGTTGGGGTTAGCATTCGGTACACTCTCGGGTACGCATTTGTTATAATGGGACACGTGGCGCAAAACGGAGGAGGGTGTAACTTAGTTATGTTACAAACGGTTTCAGCAAAGTAGGCTTGATATTGATCCGATTCCATGTATCGCGGTTCATCGAAGTTTCCATAGTCCCGCACCTATAACCGTTTAGATCTGTGCCTTTATCATCCGACGGTTATTGTCTCTTATGCAACATAGCTATTTTGTCTCCTGGTACACTCTAGCTTCTGCCTTCCCCTTCTTTTCTCAGCCGCCAGTGACTGATTTAGGACATTTATTAGGGTTTATTGAATTTCCACTTTTGCCCTCAACTATTCCACTTATGACCGTCCAGACCCGAGATGCTTTAATCTAACGGTTCAAAGATTTCCTATTTATAAATTAGCCTTTGATTTGAGAAACTTTAACCAACTTTCATCCATACTAGGGTTTGTGTCCTATTTAATACCTCTTGCTCCCTCATTAACAAGGAGACTTGAACAACCCTCTCAAATGGCTTCCTTATCTAATTTCTAAGCCACTTCTCTTTCTATCTTCTAACCCTAATCCCCCATTCTTTTCTTCTACTTTCTCTACCACCTTCATCTATTCTCTACATTTTCTTTCTACTTCTAACCTACTAATTTCTCCATACCTTCTTCTCTAAAATCTCTTCTTCTTCTATCTCTCTTCTAAATTTCTCTTCTTTTATCTTCTAATAAGCTATTACTTGGAGTTTTGAGCAATATTCTTGAGATATTTGGAGCTTAAATTGGACATCAAAATGGAGATACATGGGAATATGGATTGGGAACATTCTTGGTGATTTCTTTCCATTAATCTTTTGTAATTCCATTTATTTTATGAATTCAATGAATATTATTTTAGATTCCATGAGTAGCTAAATTTTGTATCTAGGGTGTAGAGGAAACCCATATTTGGGCTTATTTTGAGATATGTTATAAATCAATGAATCCTTATTTTGAGCTTCAATGCCTATTGATTGTCATTTCATGTTGATTCAATAACCTTATTATCATTCATGTATTATAATTAGATATTTCATGCTTTTATTGATTTATTAGATGGGATATGCCTTTTAGATCTTGAATGATAGTGTAGGAAATTAGTTTTATATGATAATCAATCATACATTCTTGATTTTGAATTGTGTTATTAAAGAATATATTCTGAAATCTAAATAGTTTATTATGTTAGATTTTGAGTTATACATGAGAAAAGGGATTTGTTAATTAATGCATGTTTTAAGTAGTCCATTTATGTGGTGAAATCGAAAACCCTAGATTCTTCTTCTCATCTTGATTTCATTCTTATTAGTCTTTTAGTATTGCTTTCTTTTTAAAATAGTTTCTTAAAAACAAATCAAAATTAATGAAAGGGGGTTTTAATTCGAGATTTAGATAAAATAGCTTGTTCTTGGGACGATACTCGATCTTATTTTCAATACTATAACTTGACCCCGTATACTTGCGGGAATAGACCTATTTTTAGGCCTATCAAGTTTTTGGCGCCGCTGCCGGGGATAGGTTTAGTAGTTAGGATATTGTTTGCTGATTTTGTTCATTAGTTTAGTGTTATTTGTTAACTTAGACGTTTTTCTTTCTTTATTTTCGTAGTTTCTTATCTTTTCTTTTTTTCAGGTACCACTTTAAGAGAAAAGCCAAAAAACAGGAACATAGGAGCGAAGGGGAACAAGAGAATCAGAAAGGAATCGGAAGGAAGAACGAAACGAGAGGAGCATCCGCTAGTATCGTATTCTATCTCTTTCTTTCTTACTTGTGTGTGATTGGTTGGATGAGTTTTGATTTGCATTGATAGCTTGTTTGTTAGTTCCTTGAGCATTGTGAGATCATGGCCTGTTCTTATAACGGTTGGCCATTTGATGATGATGATGAGCTTATTTCGAGGATTCCCCGCACTAACCGACCTGATATGACCTTAGGTGAATACCAAAGGATGTGTAGGGATGCTTCGATTAGTGAGGGGAATAGACCATTTGAGTCTGACAGATCTCGTATGACCCTAGGAGAATACCGACGGATGTGTAGAGATGGTCGAATTAGTGATGGATACGGTCCGACACTAAATATGTATGAGAGACCTTATAGTCCACATTATTCTGAGACCAATGATTTTAGAGGCAGGTATGATTCTAGTATGTACGGTGGGAGTTATTATCAAGAGTCTTCATTTAATTACACTTGTGAGCCTTATCACGAAGAGACTCTTGAAGATAGTTCTCAATTAGAGTCTGTGAGTCGGCTGACTGAAATGATGTTACAACTTGAAGAGACACAAGATCGATTTCAACAGACGCAGACTCAAATGCAGGAAGAATTACAACAGACACAGATTCAAATGCAACAAGAGTTACATCAGAGGTTTGAGTCTCTAAATCATCAATTAGAGTCTCTAAATCATCCATTAGAGATGATGTTGTCACAGTTATTAGCCGACGAGGAAGGGGTTTTACCACCCCAAACTCAAGAGGGTACTAGGTCCGATGGCGAGGGTAATACGTCTAACCCTAGTACTAAGTTAAATGTCGACGAATCAACTGAGAAGACCCAAGAGCTTGAACAAACTGATGACCTTGTTGTCTCGTTTCCTCACCATATGTCATCTCATCATGATAGGACTACATTAGATTTTGATGTTCAGGGTGATGGCTCTACGAGCAAGTTTGAGGATGACACGATTCCGAACTATCCAATTTTTGACACTTGTAAGGAGTCAGTCTTAGATGCAATGCTAGGAAGGCCTGATATTATAACTGACTGCGAGGCCACAGATGTCTTTGAGGATATTGATGGCGTAGTAGTTAGAGACATGTTGGATAGTTTGTCAGACTATTTACCTAAGGAAACCATGGACCTTGATTTGGTCCCCGAGCCTATTGCCTTACCCTTAGAGTCTAGTTCGACTTTCCACATGATCTCAAACTCGGTTGTTGATCCCTTTTGGGACATTTCAGACGTCTTCCCGAAGACGTCTATGGACACAGTGGATATTCTGTCCACTAAGCTTCCAGATGATTTTTTGCCTTCGATTGATATTTTGACTCTTCACATGTATGTCGATCTTTTTGATGATTTCTTTGTTGTCGTTCCTTCTATTTATACCTACTTAGTGGACTGTGCACCCACTAAGTTTGGGGATGGCTTGTTTTCTTTTATCGTCTCATGTGCACTTCGTATTCTTTATCTTTTTTTGAGACGATTAGCACCTGTATATAGCTTTCTTTGGGTTGACCCCCAAATCTTCCGTCTTTTGCTTTATGATCGTTAGGCCGATTAATGGGTCTTGATGTTTGTGGGTATCATCTCTGGAAACCCTCCACGAGACATAACTCGTGTTCTTGTGTGAAATCAAGAGAATTAAAGGCTAATTGCATAGCTCAATGCAATCGTGTATACCCGCGTTAGTGGTAGGTTTTATGTGGTCATGTCTTTTATGTGATTCATTCTCATGATATTTGTTGATATTTTAGGAGCAATTCTTATATGTTTTACTTCTAAGGCGTGGTTTGTTCCAAGTTTGGGGATGGCGCGAGCTCGACATCAACTTGGAACCTCTTTATACATGGGCCTTGGTAGTATCATCTTTTATCTCCTTCGGTTATGGTAATATCTCTCCACTCTTCTCTTTAGATTGACGTGCCTCTTTATCTTGTGGTGAGTGTATGCTTAGAACATTGAGGACAATGTTAGTTTTAAGTTTGGGGATGCGGGATATGACCATAACCAATGCATGACCATGGGTTTCAAAGATAAAAGGGTTCAAATTAGCCAAAATTTGAAAATTTTGAACATTTTGAGTAGATTTGCATGTGATTCTAGTGATAGTTTTAAGAATTTTGATGCATATGTGTCGAGTTGATGAGTTTTGTGATTGCTAATGGCCTTTGCATGAAAGTCGAGTCTTTTAGTGTTTGTGTTGTGCCATGTGAGTTACATCTTAGTGAAGAAGAAACATTTATAAGAGACCTAAAGTAGTCATTAGTGGAGACTTAACCCATGTGAGAGCTCAAAGCCTAAATTGCCATTCGAGTGTACTCTTCCGCGCTAACTCCGAGTAGAATGAAGAGCTACTCAACCTCGTAACTTATAAAAGAGCTCATTTGATCTCGTGTGCTCAATTTCCTTAGCCACTAGGAGTGACATTAGGATAGCGAATTAACCTTGCCCTTGTAGTCCATGAAACCCAATGAGAATGTCAACTAGAGGAAAGCGGATACTCCATCACCATCCATCATCTTATATCCCGAGAATGAAGACATGAGATAAAAGAATGAAGAATATCAAAAGCAAGTATGAAATGAAAAGTTGATTGTAAGAATAGAGTTGTGTGTGTTGTATTTTGTTTTAGTTGTTTGTATTTGTGTTATGAAAAGAAAAGAAGAAAAAAAATGAAAAAAAAATGAAAAATGAAAAAAAGTGATATAAAAAGAAAAAAAAAGTGAAATAAAGTGATTTTTTGTGTATGTTTGAGCATGTGTTAGCTCTTTTGTGTGAGTGATGTGATTGTATATATGTGTTGGTGTTTTTGTTCTTGAATAAGTATTCGAAGCAAGAAACAAATGTTGAGATGCTTAAGAGGTTCTACCATCATGAAGAGGTCGACATTCTCGGGATTCCACCATCATCATCCATCTCTAGTATCCGCTAAACTTTAGAAGACATTTTTAGAGGGTAGAATGGGTGAGAAGGGTGAGTGAGCTTCCCCACTCTATTAGTGGCTAATTCCTTTTCGAAGATTATTCGTTTCAAAATGTTGTCCTCACCCCTTTTTATGTGTTGAGTCTATAGTCGTGATCACACTCACACATACGAGCGACCCATTCTTGAGTGATTTCATTTTTGGAGTGTATGTCCGTGAGGCCGAAGTCGAGGCGAAATGTACTAACTTGGGAATCTAGGTTTTGTGACTTCGGAACATAGATGTGCTCATTATGGTATGACACTTGCATTTTAGGGTAAGACCATTAGTGAAGAGATCTTTAGCTTTCACATGAACTTGTTTACTTGATTCATTATGTTTTAACATGCTTAAACCCTTTACTATATGATCATGCTTATCTACGATTTGGATTTTGGACCCTTGTGTATTTGAAATCATGATGTTTGTGGGTGTCATCTATGGAAACCCTCACGAGACCACACTCGTCCACTAGGGCAACCTAGGGGTTTAACGGCTTGTTGCATATGCTAAATGCAACCGGGATGCCTCCGAAAGTGAGTTAGATTTTTGTTTTCTTTTGTTTTGTTTTGCTCGAGGACTAGCAAAATCTAAGTTTGGGGATGTTTGATGGGTCATGAAAATGTCCCATTTAAGTCGTTTAATTTAGTCGAGTTAGTTCGTTTCGGGTCTTTATTATAATAAAATGGTTGGTTTTCTTGATTAAGTGTGTTTTGTGGAGTTAGGTGTAAAAAATGGTTAAAAACGAGGAAAAGATGCATAAAGGGTATTTTGGTCATTTGGAGTCAAGGATATTCTGGAAATTTGGTCAAGGTCAGTGCATGGTTGGAAAGTAGAGGTCGAGACGAGTCCGTAGGAGAAAACGGAAGTCAAATCGGAGTTCGGACGAAGGAATAACCCAAGGTCAAAGTTCAGTCAAAAGATGTTGACTAGTGGGACACCTCCGGGCATAGTTCTGGCGCGCGGTATAGAAGAAGACACGTGGCGCGCTTTGAAGGCTGGTATACGCGATCCCCGTGTTTCCGCCTAGCAACGAAATGGACCATATGAGCTTGATCCAGTGAAGCGCGTTGTAACTTGCTTCGGTACTCCCACTGCCACGTTATAATCTCGACCGTCTCCTTCCGCGTTTCCGAGATCTAACGGCTGCTGTGAGTCCCGACCCTTATTCTTATCCCGTGTTACCCGAAGCCTCCTTATTAACATAGTCCCGACCACGTGTCCCATTCCCGACGTCCAGATCCCGCGTTCTCCTGATCCAAGGGATGCTGATTGCTGCCGCACCTAAATTGCTCGCCCGAGAAGTACCTTAGCATCCGAATTCCAAACCCTAACCCAGCCGCCGCCAACCTATTTGTGTAAATTAGGGTTTTTCAATTTTAAACCCCCCATATTTCCAAATATAACCCTTCCTTTTATCTTTTTACCCATTTAACCCAACAAAAACCCAAAACCCACCTATAAATAAATCCCTTTCTCCTCCATTAAAACCTAGACTTGAACAACCCTCTCAAATGGCTTCCTTACCTAATTTCTAAGCCACTTCTCTTTCTATCTTCTAACCCTAATCCCCCTTTCTTTTCTTCTACTTCCTCTTACCTAATCTTTCTTCTCTACTACTAAATCCATTTCTTTTCCATTCTTTTTCTATCTTCTTCTCTACTACTATTCTTTCTTCCATTAATAGTCATCTCCTTCTTTCTTCCATATTCTTCCATCATCTTTATCCCCTTTCATCTCTTCTTTCTAACTTCTTTCTACATCTAATTTCTTCATTCTTTTCCTTCTTTTTCTTATTTGGGTGGCAATAAAATAGCTATTACTTGGATTTCTTGGAGTAACATTCTTGAGCATAAATGGAGCAAATTTTGGACAAATTGGAGATACATGGGGATATGGAATTTGAGCATTCTTGGTGATTTCTTTCCATTAATTTCTTAGTATTTTCATTTATTTTACAATGTCAATGAATGTTATTCTAGATTCCATGTATAGTTAATTTAGCAATCTAAGGTTGTGAATGAAACCCATTTTGGAACTTTATAATACTTGTTCTTGATTAATTAAATCATTTGATGTGCTTCAATGCCTATTGGTTGTCATTTCATGTTGATTCTATAACCTTATTATCATTCATGTATTATAATTAGATATTTCATGCTTTTATTGATTTATTAGATGAGATATGCCTTTTAGATCTTAAATGATAGTGTAGGAAATTAGTTTTATATGGTAGTCAATCATACATTCTTAATTATAAAATTGTTTTATCTAGAATATCATCCGGAATCCAAATAGTTCATTATATTGGATCCCGAGTAAATACAAAAGAGATTTAAGTAATTAAGTGTTTGTTTTATAAAGTGAAATTATGTGGTGGATTTTATAGCCTTAGATATCTTCTTACCTCTCTCTTAGTTAGTTTATTTAGTTTTATTCGTTTTCTTATTTCTTGCAAATCAAATCAAATTTACGAGTGATGTGTGTGTGTGTTTTAGTTTAAGTTAGTTTTTGACATTTTAATTATTGAGCTAAACTCGCCGTTAATATCCGAAATTGTCTACTTATCCCTTGGGACGATACTCGATCTTATTATAAATACTATAACTTGACCCCGTATACTTGCGGGAATAGACCTATTTTTAGGCCCATCACGTAGACATTGAACTTAATAAAATACAAGTTAAAAACCAAATATCTGACATTTTTACAAAACTGCGCGGTCCTTATATACATGAAGACCAAGTGGTTTGTCTTTAACAATGGACTTGGTCATTGTGATTTTTATTTAGATTAGTATTTAGGACTAGATCTGTATTAAATTGCTTCTCCTAGTTGACTGGTTAAGATTGCTTCCCTTAGTCGATAGTCTCGGGTCGAGTAGAGGAAGACTAAATTTTCCTTTTGCTTACCTTTATTCATACGTAATTTACTTGGAATAAGTATGTTGTTAAAATTGCGCCTTAAGCGACCAAGGCGTAAATTTTGAACCCATCGAGGCATCGACTGGATACAAGATTGCTTCCTCTTAGTCGATCAAGTACAATCAGGCAATTTTAGGTTGATTATTTTTCACTTAGTAAGTGAAAATCACTTTTAAGTGATGGTCAAATAAGTGCAAAAAAGTAAAC
>BEHA01001686.1:0-11360 GCA_002897215.1 Eschscholzia californica subsp. californica
TTGGGATCCCTTTCGAGATTCAAAACAATTTTATGTTGATCGAAAATATCCAGAAAAAATTAATACTGTTTCTAAAATTCCTCTATTCGATGGTCAATATCATATAAATTTTTGGATTCAACATATGGAAGATTGGTTCATAAACCAAGATATCCACGACGAAGATAAGGTTTTTCTCATCGAACAACATATGTCCGAAAGAATCTATGAACAATTCAATGCTATGCAATGGGGACTCATTAAGCAAGGGAAAAAATTCGTAGACGATTGGACTACATTGAAAAGCATCTTCAGGTATGTTTTTCTTCCTTTAGATGAATATTTTTCATATGTGGAGACAAAGATTGAATCAAGTAGACAGTTCTCCAATATTACTTCAGTCACCGTGTTCGATAGTATTGAAGAAGAAGTTCTTGACAAAAAGAACAAAATTTTCTCAACGACTATGGAAAAAGAAGAACAGAGTGAATTATCCGAAATTCCTTCGACTACCATGGTCAATACTGTTGAAGGAGATTTTCTTGATAAAATAAATACTAGTTTTTCAATGACGGAGAAAGAAAAGTTCAATGAGATGAATAACACAAGCTCATACGAATTATTTGCTCCGTATATAATCCCGGGAGAAGAATTAGTTGTTTCGAATCACAAAATTCCTTCGACCACCAAGAACAATATTGTTGGAGAGGTCCCTGATAACAAAAATACAAGTTATTCAATGAATGGGGAAGACGAATTGCTCACTTCCACTGCAAGAATGACAACCATGTGTTCATCTTCCATCTTCCTATTTCTCCGAGAACTTGGTCACTTTCATCTGGTTCAAGGTAAGAGTCCCGGTTTTGTCTGTACAGATGACATTGGCAGAACAAAACTTGTAGAGGAAGTCAATAGTAGTAAAACAATTACGTGTTTGGTGCTATCACACTCAGCTATATCAAGTTTAGCATCAAATCATCCACTTTCAGTTATAAAAAATGTTTTAAGTCTTCATGTTATTCTTGATTGTTATGAAAGTCAACAACTTCATGCTATCTATGAAGGTACTTCTTTAGCAACAACTCTTTGTCTAATTACTGGTGATGAACAAGGACATCTAGGGTTTGTTAATATTGCCAACATTAAAGGCGGTAAAGTTACTTTCGGATCAGCTGCTCTTGGATCTAAACTGGATTTTACATATGCAAAATCTGTTAGACAAATTCCTTATACTCTATTCTTGAAATTGTTTCCCAACTCTTAACACTTACGAAGGGTTTAAAGTCTCATGCCCATGTAATTGTTATAAGAGCTACAAACCGACCAAACGGTATTGATAATGGAATCGGATTGACGACAGTCGATTTGATGAACAATATGGGAAAGATTGAGAGATCTGAAACAAAGGAATTCATGGAGCCATTAGAGGTAGGGGCAGATGTTAGTGTGATTGGTCAATTTGGTGTTGGGGTTCACTATTCTTCTCTTGTAGCAGAGAAGGTTATTATGACAATGAATAAAAGTGGGAGAGAAATTGAGATGTCAGAACTAGTAGAAGAAAAGAAGATAAACAGTAGTAATAGTAAAACCAATCTTTCTTCTACATTAAATGTGAATTCCCTTGAATTTGTTCCAAGAACTAAGATCCAAATTCCAAATTCCAAATTCAGGTTACCCAAACTTACAGTATATTGGTACTAGTAGTGGGTCTGATCGATTTAACCCTAGGGAACAAAATTCAGTTCAATTGATTTCATATTCTACTCTTACAATTCCAATTTCATTTAAAAATTTACTCAGTGATGATCTTCGATTAGAGAGAGTCAAACAGGTGGAATATCAATTCAGCGATATGAGCTTATTTGCAAGTGATACCATATTGAAGCATATACTAAAAGATCTTGAAGGTTATGTTCCTTTAATTGGTGTTTCGTCTCTTGGTGAAGAACTTCTAGGAATTGCTGCAATAAGTCTCTCTTCATACTTGTTCATGTTACTTCACTCCTTCTTGAAGATTGTTAAGTGGCAAATTTTGCCATGGGAAGATGGCACGATCAACATTGTTTATTCTTCACTCGTTGGTCGAAGCCTCGATAGGATGACAAAATACATAGTTGAATTTTTGAGAGAGAATAATGTGGGTATTATGATCCTCTTCATTGAATTACTAGATGACGGGAGATGTAGAAATTTGTTAGAAGTTTGTTTCCTGCAATTGATTTTGCGGGATATTTCACATCATGGGTTTCGGATTCTAGTTGGTGAATTGGTCTATATTTGTCTTTTTCGAATTTTTGACAAATTTCGCGCAAAGTGGGAACTAAGGATTGCCTTCAAAATCGTCGTCAAAGTTACCTCCCACATCACTAATATCTACCCGTTTTATCCGGATGAACCAATATATGACGACACCAACTTGGGGACAAGTTGTTCCACAGAGGGGGAGTATGATGGCGGCCATCCCACCAATGGGCCTGACGGCCAACCCAATAACAGGCCCAACGGCCAAGATTCCATAATAGGATAAGTTCCAGTTTAGTATTTAGGGTTACCATATTTAGAGTCCTAGCAATCAAGGAAAGTATCCTTAGTAGTTATCTTTTTTCTTTATTTGAGTCTATCTAGGAAAGTCTAATCTTTATATAAGAGAAGTCCGGTATGTCTTGTTAAGTACTGAATTGAATCATCAAATACAAAATCACCTTGATTGCATCTTCTTCTTTAATTATTTCAGTTGTTCTTCGTTTATTTATCGTTTAATCGTTATTTTATCCGGTTTATTTCATTAGTTTAGTTTATAACAATGGTGGATTCCATTACTTTTACGCTTCCGCAACAATCTACATCATAGGGTTTTTGAAATTTTGAATATTTGTGCTGTTTATGGTTTAATTTTGCTTCTTTTGTTTCTTGGGTCGTCATAATTAGGTTGTATTGGAACATAAAGTTTGGGTTTTTTTTTCCGAGTTCTTCTTCGATTTTGATTCATGGTTAAGTTTGTTTAGTTTTATGTCTGTTTGACTATGAGAACTGTGAGTGAAACTTTTTTTAGAGAGAGAGAGAGTGAATTTCTTTTAGAGAGAGAGAGAGAGGGAGTGAGTGAAATTTTTTTGCGAGAGAGTGAGTGAATTTTTTTTAGAGAGAGTGAGTGAAAGTTTTTTAGAGAGAGAGAGTGAGTTCTTCTGCGACCTGATCGGAGAAGAGAGAGAGAGAGAATGGTAGGGAGAGAGAAGATGAGGTGGAGAGAGAGAAGTGAGGTGGAGAGAGAGAGAGCTGAGGTGGAGAAGCTATTTCGCTTTCCCCCTAAATAAAATTGTCAAACAAAATTGACCAATTTTTGACCAAGTCTTCACACCCCGGAAACTATTTAGCTTTCCCCAAAGCGCTGGCCTTTATTTATTAGAAATTGTTATTTGAGTTTGATTAGGTTAAGGAAACCCTAAGTCTATATAAAGGGGGACCTAGGAGTTGTTTTATTCATTCAATTGAATCAACAAAAATTCGGTATTTTAGTATTACTTCTTATAGTTTCGGTTCTATAGTCTTTAGACGGAGTTCTAAGGCTTTTTCTTGGTTCTATAAGTTTTAGACGAAGTTCTAATTCTTTTCCGGAATTTTCCGCTGCGCCACCTATGATGTATTCGAGAAGGTCACAACTCAAAGGTTACAACTCAAGCAGAGATATGAAGTAGTAAAATTGAGTTTGATCCATATTGTAGCTCACGTGTAGCCTAGAGATTGAATGTTAATTTTTCTTTCACAAAACCAATTACGAACTAAACCTAAATGCGTTTATTTCCAAATATCATAGAGGTATAGGGTTTCGAGAATTCATCTTGAAACACATATACATATGCTCGCTTTGGTTCGCTTATTGTTTTCTAGGTCAACTTGATTCAAAGGTAGATGTTTTAAGTGCTAGTTATACTTAGTTGACCATGGCCACGACTTTGGAGAATAAAGAAGAATCTCCGGAGCATAAAGAATTAGTTAATAAACATTGATTTCGAGGGCATTTTCTTCTTTTAATCCAAAAATTGACTTCATCAAATATTCCCCCCCATAATCTTCATCTTCTCTCTCTCTTCATCTCTCTCTCTCTCCTTCCCTCCCTCCCAACGATTCGAAGGTAGATGTTCTAAATGCTAGATATACGTACTTGATCATGGTCGCGGTTTTGGGGAATAAAGAAAAATCTTCGCGGCATAAAGAATTAGTCAATAAATATTGATTTAGATGACATATTCTTCTTTTAATTGAAAAATTTACTTGATCAAGTATTGCCCTCCTAATCTTCATCTTCTCTCTCCCTCCCTTTCTCTCTCTCGTTCTCTTACTTACTCTCTCTCCTACTCTCTCACATTATCTCTCTCTCTCTTTTTCATTGTAGATCACTCTCATCTCTTTCGTTGTAGACATATCTCTCTGTAGATTAGTTTCTCTTTCTCCGTCTCTCTCTCGCAGTCTTTATCTTTCTTTCTCTCAGTATCTATCTCTCACTCCTTCTCTCACAGTTTTTATCTCTCTTTAACTATTACTGTAACATTGCATAAGTTATACCTCATTACTTATTATGTTTTTCGAGCATTATTTATGATTCACCATGCATTTTTCAGAATTATTGTACTTTATTCACATAGTTTGTACATTTTTCAGAATGTGTATTCTTATTGTCTACTGATATAAAGTCCAACCCATGGCCCCAAAACATAAATCTTTACAATAAAATTTAATAGAAGTAGAATAAATTTGAAAACAATATGATGCATTTGGTTTACCAAGTTCATATTCCTTGCTCATTCCATCAAATAACAAAATTCACCCATATATGAATTCATTTTTCATTCAAAAAAAAAAGAATTAATTTTATAAATCTAAGTCGTTAAGTCTATTGTAGCGTGTATAGGTAGTAAGAGTCTTGGCCTACTGGTTTTAAGGTTTGTTATTCGTTAAGTCTTTTTTACTAGAATTTTGAAGTCCTAGAACTTCAAAGTTCTCAAAACTTTGTAAAGATGTTGGACAAAAATTTTCTAGAAATTAAAGGTTCTAGAATTTTGAAGTTTTAAAACATTTTAACTGAAACTTTAAATAAAGATTCCATTATAAATCTAAGTCGTTCAGAGTAATTGTCGAAATTAAAACAAAAGTGAGATTATTATAAGACCTAAAATTTAAAATATTTGACATATTCACCAATGTCTAAATTCCAGTTATGGTTTCAACAAGGTCTAGTTTCAAGACGAAACAATATCTGATTTTGTCAAGGTCTTGTTTCCAGACGGAGATAAGAAGAAAAGAGAGAAAAGTGAGGAAGATGAGAGAGAGAAGAGAGGAAAAATAATAAGAATAAGATGAAAGAGGAAAAAAAAGGAAGAAGAAATAAAAAAGAATTAGGGTTGAAAGTCGTCGACGTAGGTTAACCACCAACAACCTTCTGCTGAAGTAGAAGGGTGGGGTTGAGAGAGGGAAATATTAGGTGGAGGAGAAATGGATAAAGTGAGGAGAAAAAGGGAAACGATGTAGCAATTAAGGTTTTTTACATTCATTAGAATTAATTTCATTTTGGTTCCAAGGATATTTCTAAAAAAAGTTGGAACTTTTTTAGTTCTTGGTGGACCAAGAGAACTATTGGACACTAATGGGCAAAAACGGCAAGCGCGACAAAAAATGGGCCAAAACAGAATTAACCTTTTTTTTTATGTACAACGCAGGTAGTTAGAATTTCAAAGATCCACCTAAACAAGTGCTTGGGGCAGATTTTGAGTTAAAAGTTGTTAAGTTTTCACAAAAAACGAATAACGCAAAATTTCAAAGTTCTTAAAAAATGTTTAAACCAATAAAACTGAACTTCGAAGTTCTTAATAAAAGGCCCAACAAATATCGTCAAACTTTAAAGTTTTTAAATAAAACTCTGAATGAACAACAAGAAACTCCGAAGTTCTTAAAGTTAGTTCAGACTCAATAACGATAAATTTCAAAAGCCATAAGAACTTTGAAGATATTTACGAACGAATAACCCCCTCTTAGAGTTGATTTGTACAAGGGTTGTCCGGAGCACATAAAGAGGACATGGAAGTTGTGTAGTAGTTTCATATTATTCTGACAATCATCTGTTTTTATGTCACTAATTACACAGAATTTTATAATTGTCATTTGCATCATGCTAATGCTGTAGTGCTCTCTCTGTACCCGAAACAGATGCTCTGCGCTACCCAGCGCGTAACCTTGTCTCCCCTACTCCTCTTCTGGTTGTGCCATTATCAGTCGCGGGTAACCCCCAAGCCAGCTGCCCCTGACCTAATAAGAACGATTATCCTTATGACCAAACAAGGATCAGCCAACGGACAACGATCCCGACCAGAAGGATTGCTCGAGGTCGGATAATTAGAATACAATCTAGAAGATCTAGTCGAATGGTAGAAGAATCTATGGGTTCGTTAGGAATCGATAGTCCTTGTCTGGACATACGAGTCACAGCCGGCCGGGAAGAGGAGAGATCAACGACGGAGCACCAAGAAAGGGTATGCGCCCCTTACGCCATTATACAGTATGTCTCCATTAAAATGGAATTAACCCTTATAATTTCAAACCTATATTGTGATTGAATTGAATGGACTCTGTCTCCTCTATGGCCGAGTTGTGTGTTAATCCTAAACCAAATTTGACAAGTCCAACATGAATCAAAATGCGTATTCATTTAATTAAACCAACCTTTCGGGAAACTATGCAACAAAAAAAAACATTTGAGGGAATTATGGAACACAATAAAAAAAAACTTATAATAAAGTTTAATACAATTAGAATAAAATTGAAAACAATACGATCTACCCAGTCAAAACAAGACTTTAGTGTTGGGTATGATGCATTTGGTTTACCAAGTTCATACCCCTGGCTCATTCCTAGTCAAATAACAAAAGGCCACGGCTTTGGGGAATAAAGAAAAATCTCCAGGGAATAAAGACTTAGTCAATCAATATTGACTTAAGGAACCTATTTATTTTTTAGCCCGAAATTTTTTCTGATTGTTTTTAACCCCCTGATCTTCATCTCCCCCATCATGTCTCTCATTAGCAAACCAAGTGGTCACGTTTGCTCTGAGTCAACTTGTTTAATGTTTCTGGTTAACTCGTTTCCCTTCAATTGCTTATGAAGTTTTAATCCTGAAACTTTAAACATGACGCCAATTTGGCAGTAATGGGGGAGAAAATTTTTCACCGGCAGTGAAGGAATCACTAAAGAAGTAACCAGGTCGGAGAAGATGGTGGAAACAAGTACCTCTCTGAAACCCTAAGAAATCTAGGGCTTTGTTTTCCCTCTTTTTATTGCCTTTTGCTACGCCCAGATTAAAATTAAAATTCCTAATCTCTAAGTTATTCATCACCACAATAAATTATATATGAGGATGAGAGGAATAAAGTACCAAATTAAGAAGCAGCAAACATCTAACTGAAGCTAGTGAAGGTAAAAGTTGATTTCTCTTGGTTATGATTATTGTGGGTTGAGGTTAAGATTTATATTTCTTGAGGAAGGAAATTCTGTTGTTTTAGAGTAGAGCATCTTCAATGCAACCCTCAATCTTAGAAATTCCGAGTGCCACTTAGGATTTTTAGAGTTTTTTCTTAAAAACCTTCTCCAATGCAACACTCTATTTGGATCTAAGATGACGTGTCGAGGGTGGAATAGAGATATCTCAAGAGGACACTCTAGAAATAGAGTGTCCTCTTGAGATATCTCCAATTGTCCACCTCATCAATATTTGATTTTCAACCAATAGAAATCGAGTCTTCTATATTTTCTAAAATAACTAATTATTTATTTACAAAAATAACCATGGCACATAAGTAAATAAGATAAGTTTAGAGTTTTGCATTGGAGACACAAAAAATTTGAGGATCTCTATTGACTCCACCTAGGAGTGAGAATCTCAATTAGAACTTGACACATAGGATGAATAGAGATTTTTTGAGTTTTGCATTGGAGATGCTCTTAGGGTTCAATGGAAGTTACCATCTATGTACCATTAAAGTTTGATTCCTTTTCAGTTTAGTTTTGCCATATCTTCCATAGGTCCAAATGCATTTGACTTGAACTCTGATCTAGGTGGTTGAGAACCATTGATGTTACAGAATGGGTAGGTTCTAGATGTTTTAGAGAGAGAGATAGTCGGTGGTAGTGTGTGAAGTTGTCGTGGGGGAGGAGATGAAGATGAAGACTGAGAGACTAAAAACAATCAGTTGAATTTTCGGACTAAAAGAGAAATAGGCTCGCTAAGTCAATATTGATTGATTCCGTCTTTATTCCCTCGAGATTTTTCTTTATGTCCCAAAGCCGCGGCCATAACAAAATTCAACCATATATAAATTCATTTTTCATTCCAAAAAAAAAAAAATTATTTTATTTTATTAAAAATAGCAAGTCAAAACACCAAGAGTGTCGTTAGATCCGTAACTGAGTACTGTCAAGCTTAGTACGATTTTAATTCAATAAATAATTAGTCTTGAAACTATCGCAGTCATAAATAGAAAATTAGTATGTAATATGTCAAAATTTCACTGTTGAAAAATTGCTATTTAGAAAATTGATAACAAAAAAGAAGTCAAGATGAAAGAATGTCAATAGATCCTTAAGCTATTATTCGGTTTCTAATGACTAAATAAGAATTTGTTTGTTAATCTTGAGGAAATGTCAGAACGAATGTCCATAAATCCCTATGGGGTACTAAAAATGTAAAAAATATTGACCATTTAGGAGTTAATGTCAAATGGATATATGTCAACAAATTGAGATGTCATTAACCCTGAACCAGATAATAGAACTATTATTTTATTATATTTCGAAAAAGGGTGTGTCCAAAGGCGACCCATCTTTTTCCGTTTAGCCCATTCCTCTCTTGGCACTCCTTGTGGGTTTCGGATTGGTCCAAGTCTGTGTTGTTCAAGTTAAACTCCAGTTAAGCCCAGTCTAAGTGTCATCAGACTGCCTCGATCTTTCGAGGCGCGAAGAGGGAAGCGGGTCAAAATGTAATTTGGGGGCGCCTATAGAGGCTCTTTTTGAAAATAGAAACACTGGTTATAAATTCAACTCGTGTGGTCGGGGGTGCGGGTTGTGCGCCTGCACAGGACCATCACAAAGGGCTTATTTTTTTTTCTCAAATTACCAAAGTTTGGTCATTATAGACCCTAATAAGTATACGCAAAAGTGTTTTCTAGTACATGAGCCAACAATACCAAAAACAAACATTTAATAATCTGATAAACTTTTGTTTTCTTCATAAAAATAATTAATTTTTCTCTCTAATTCTTCTAACTGAGTGAAAGCCTTAAAAGATAAGCTTATTTGTTAGGAACTTTCTTAAAAAACGTTTTGTTTATTAGCTTGTAAAGTTTTCTTTTACTAGGGGTGTTCGTTGGTACGGTATCCGGTTAGTATAGTAAGCACTAGTAATGTCCTTAAAATTAGTTATTAAGCCATTAGGGCACCCTAAAGTTTACTGATAATGATTGCCAAATACTATGTATTTACTAAACTAATAGACTCAAAAGGTGAAAAAGTATTAAAATAGTTCTGAAAGTTGGGATAAGAATATCCTATGAATAAATTTGACATTCGTTGTTTAAAAAAAAGAAAACTAGTTCACCATCAAACTACAATATTAGTTTACATAATATTAAGATAAAAGTCGATCACAAACCTAAGAAGCCGAAGTCAAACCAATCAGTAGTGAAGCATTTAGAGTTCTTTTTTTTTTTGTTGAAATGAAGCATTTGTTTTTCTTGTAATTTTAGATGATGATATTTTATTACATACCTTGAAAATTTCTATTAAGATATACATTTGACTTCAGAGTTCTTTTTTTTTATGAAAGCATTTGACTTCAGAGTTCATGATTGAGATTGAATATGGGTTTTTATCTAATATACAAGTACATTATTCGGGTTAAGAGTATGACTATCTATAGAGGGCTATCTATTTACAATTAATGATATTGACATTGGGGTTCTCATCCCTTCATCTTGACAGTAGCACAATGGAATAATAATATATAACCTAGATTCTAAGTAGAGACCTAGTGTTAACTTTTAATTATGGAGTGTATAAGAAAATATTTTTAAAATATGGAAATAAATAACTACAAAAAATACTTGATCCCGATCAAGTAAACTACTTAACGTTTTTTTTTGAAAAGTGACTACAAAAGACAAAAGTCATTACAATAACATTTGGTACATGAAAGATGCGATATGCACGACAACCAGCAAATTGAATTTTGAAACAAGCGGCCCTAAGACCTAACTAAGCTTCTGATCTGAAGTGTATAAATAGTTAACATTCGGCCATTATACAGTATATCCACTAAGGGAACATATTGGGTTTTATTTTGTTAATTTATTAAGGTAAATTTAAATGTCAAACAAAAACAAATAAAAGAGTTGTAGAAAGTTGGGATGAGAATATCCATGGAATAAACATGACAATTTTGGTTTAATACTTTAACATTGATTTCCATAAAAGTTAGAGAAACGTCCAACAAATAAAAGATTGATGCCAACGTCAACCGTTTGGTTGAAGAAATGTGGAGTTGAACAAGTTTTTTTTTTTTTTTTGTTGAACAAGTTTTTCTTTTGTTGCAAGATGGAGTTGAATGAGTTTAAGAGCATCTCCAATGCAAAACTTAAAAAAAACTCTATTTGACTTATGTGTTGAGTCTCAATTGAGATTCTCTTTCCTATGTGGCTAACTTGAGTGTCTCTAATTCAAGTCCTTCTCCAATGCAACACTCTAAAAAACTCTAATGGATACACATGTCATACATACATTTAATAGGAAAAAGTGGTTGAGAAAGAAAAGCTTTCTATTGGTTCAAAAATTAAATTTGATGACTAGGACGCTTAAGACTATCAAAAGAGATCTCAAAAATAGAGTTTCTAGTTAAGACATCTTAAAACTTAATGCTTCCACATCAACTTAAGATCTCAATTGAGTTTTGCATTGGAGAGGTTTTTTCTCCAAAAAAAACTCTAAAGTCCAAGGTGGCACTTACGATTTTAAGATTGAGTCTTGCATTGGAGATGCTCTTAAAGCTTAATAATAAATTTGTCATTCCTTTGAATTAAGATGATATATTTACTTAATTGTCAGTTTGGATTTATACATTAAAAAGGCCTATTTAGTTGAGAGTATTACATACTTGACTTTAGACCTACCTTGTGATCTAATAGTTGTGTACAAAGTTATAGCATCTATTATTGTTTAATTTTGGGTATTTAGCGATACCCCCTCATCTCTAATGTCCAATTAGAGATGTCCCCTTTTTCAATTGGATATTAGGGATGCCCCCTTTTTTACACTTAAAAGTACAAAATTACCCTTATATTTATTGT